>JAECUM010021048.1:0-13279 GCA_016617855.1 Megalonaias nervosa
CCATGAAAGAAAGTTTGTGTTTGAATTCATGGCCTATGTAGAACAGCAGGTACATTAAATCTCCTTCTGTCCTGCTTTCTAAAGCACCCCACCCTATGACAACACTGTATAACAATAAAAACTAAGTTACCCCATGTTCAGCTGATACACACAAAACAATATCAATGGCTGTTTATCATAGATACAAAAATTATTACTAAAGCACAACTAATAGGTATATAACCAATCATACAAAAGTCGACTCTTTCCCTACACATGGTTTATTGGACACACCACAGAAAAGTGTATTGATGCTTACATGTATACGTCATATTCACAGTAACTAAGCTTTTTGTGCTATACTTTAACATTCATGATTAGTGACAATTGGAACATCCAGCAGAGCTGAAGGGTCTACCTTCTTCTAATGTATACAACTACTCAAATAGCTCACCTGATCAGTTAATAATTTTCTTAAAATTTCAGATTTTCTTCTACTTAACCACAATCTTGCCTTGCAGGAAGTACATGTACCTTCTCACACACTAGCAGAAACACATCCTACAACTACAATAGTAGTCATACCTACAAGCAAATTCACTATGTCCCCAATATATATATAAATATAAGGTTTATTTAGAATATTAAGCTAATATTAAGTACTTTTCTTTATCTTTGCACAGGTATTAGGTAAAGACTGATAATACCAGAAGATATAACGAACGGTGGATTAGTACTTACAGAACTACATACGGTGAAAGGAGAGAGGTATAAAAGAACTGTAATGTAAACAAAGAAATCTGTCATTTTTAATATTATGTATTTCACAGATTTAAAGAATTTTGTTCACTATTAACAGTACCAACAACAACTGTACTCTATATAGAAAGTTTGATGGCCACTGGGTTGCAGATATGTGTCTAATATGACTCTTGGTCATGGGACTGTATTGACTGGAAGAAGATCAGTATGGCAGTTGCCATTACATGGCATCGTGATGTCTGCCATATGCAGTGGGTGTATGGCCCCAAATATATGGAAAATGTTATGCTTGTTGCATCTTGTTTTGTCTTTATGCAACACAATAATTATAATGCAATAGATCTGTGCAATCTATATGCTGTGATCTATTGTGCATAAAATGCAATATTAAAATTGCCTAATTTAACCATTCTAAATACATCTTCCGTAAAGCAGATTGTACCTGCATATTCATTGACAGTTTTTTATATAAATGATGTGACATTTTCCACTTATTATGTACTATTCATGATATTTGGCTATACCACACCACCCTCCCTTTGAAGCCTATTCACATTATACAGCCCTTAAGCTGATCTGACATTATGTGACACTGTGTAAACTAATCACATCAGATGTCAGTCTATGGCCCTGAAATTGGTTGTAGGTAATAACTTAATGGACTGCTAAGTAAGGTTGATTGAACTGCCTGAAAGGTCTATTCAAGCTGTACTTTCCTAGATTAGAGTTTAGAGATTGCACTTTTTTATAACATTATTCTGAGTAAAAAGACATGTACCTTCCACAACTCCTGTTTCAGAAAGAAAATGAAAAAAATGAAATAAGTTTATATCAAATGGAAAACTAATTTGCCCCTTCATTCCGATATATTATTTGTTGATTGACAGAAATCAAGATGTTTTCATTTCTAACCACATGTGAACTGTGAGCAGTAGTACAAACCTTTTTTCCATTTGTGAAGTCTAAGAATATACATTTTACTATTGTAAGAGGAATAACAATTATATTGATATATTGCAATTTTTTAAAATGAATTTAAAATTCAGCTTTCTTCTATAATCATTTTCAAATTATATTGCTTAAAAGGTTCAAAATAAATTGCACCAATGCATTCTTGCATGTTTTGAAATAAAATGACATTTTATCTTCGCTGACAATGACAAAATAGTGAAACAATGCAGTATAGAGTCCGTATAGTGAAACAGTGCAGTCTGTAACAGTCTCTTTTGCCTCAGAAAGCTTTGAAATGCCTGCATTTCTTTTATATTCACGTGCTAGGTGCCTTCAATGGCATTTTAAAATGGAAGAGTGATTTATTTCATGGAGTAGATACTGAATTTCTTATCCTTGTGCATGTTATATATATATATATATATATATATATATATATATATATATATATATATATATATATATATATATATATATATATAGATATATATATAGTACCCTATAAATCTATGTACAGTGTACAGTACTTCTACATCAATATGATGTCTAAGCAATAGCAGAGAACACATAAATAATGAATCTTTTAAATTAGCCAGCTTACCACTTTTATTTGCAAGTTTTTTATTTATTTGTATCATGTCCAGAATCCCTTTGCATCCATTTGTGGCATTACTGGAGGAAATAACACAAACCTTGCAAAACGGCGGAAACAACACAGTTCTCGGTATCAGGAGGGAGAAAAACCCATCAGCATTGCATCCATTTTGCTGTTGGAGTTTCGAAAAGGTATTTTATTTTGCTTAATTTTGACTGATGGTATGGTTTATAAAGAAAATGACACAAACATGGCAGTTAAGATCTTCAGTTTTTTTCCAATATTATTCTTAAAACACAAATTGTTATTTACATATTGACGTTTAAGTTTTGAAACACAATTTGGTATATTATGATAATCAGATGGTAACTTGTATAAATCTGACTGATAATTTGCTCGGGAAACAGTTAATGGTCAGTCAACTATTAAAACACACATCTGTGAATGTGCAAGAGTTTATTTGTTAGTGCAATTGGTATCAACTCAACATGCAATAACGCTTTGGCTACAACACAACAGTCAGAACTACCTGGCTTGGGTGACTCAATATATATCTAAAAATCACAGGGCGAAGTTGTTTTCACTTTCATAAGAGAAGGTGAAGTTTACAGTCTTTTGGTGACTTAGTTACCCACTTCGCCTCGTAGCATGACCCCTGAAATACAAAAATATAAAATGTTCCAAATGAATTCCATTTGGAACATATGAAAAACAATGATGCAATCCATAATATCTTTGAATGAGCTCACAAAAATCCATAAAAGTCAATGAGCACTTTAGTACTTACAATGAATTAAATAAATAAATCCTCTCAAATTATATCTTGTCAACTATACAGTGGTAAACTCTGATCAGGAATGAATAATTTGTTTATCAAATCTCAGTTTATATATATTTTCATGTAGATATGAATCATTCCAATGGAAAATTCCAATCTAATTGCAAACAAGACTGGACCTAGAATGTTTAGAGCTCAAATGATATGTAAACATTCTTGTTTACAACCTACAATCATGGACAAAAGTTAGCTATATAAACATTTTTGTTTACAACTTACAATCATATACAAAATGTAAGCACACAATATAAATTAAATATATACATAATGGTAGAATGTCGAAGAATAGGCAAGTGATATTTTTTTTCTTCACAACAATCAAAACAGAAAACATTGTATAGTGCAAGCACAGTGTGTCAGGGCATTTGCTAACCCTATCATCATTCATAGAGATGAATTAAACTGATTACAGATCCTAAATCCATTTACCATTTTAAGCATAAACGTCTCAGCTGAAAAACATTTTTGTTACTCTGTTATAAGCAAGGGGACTCGTACCGAGTAAGTCAAACACCTGTGTGGGCATGGCTTTGTTGTCCACGTTTTCCAGGGACCTCAAGACAACAGTCACTGTCAACTGAAAGGTTCTTAAATACACTAAAACTACAAATAATATTTCTCTAATCATTTAATGAACACACACCACAAAGCTGTAATTTCCCACTTGAATGGTTTTTTTTATTTCACATTTGTATGATTCACAAGTAAAAACAGTTTCCAGCCAAATATTATTACTTCTTGTTATGCAGTACAAAACATGACCCAAAAATCTAATACAAAGAATTATTCACATTCCAAATTGCTAAACATGTATACCTATAAATGTCCAGAGCATTCCCTATGTTATGAAACGGGTTGTCCATTTTATGAAACTATGCTGTCATAAAGTATCATGAATACTGTACATTATGATATCCTAGAAATTCGCTATTTGCTGGGGCAGAGGAATATCTTCTGAACACCGACTCTTCATAATGAGTAAATAATCACTAAAATCTAATAGCTATAAATGGAGAAATGAATGCAAAATGCACATGGCCTAGGATAATTATATACAATGGAAATATCAGTGAGAATCATTCATATGATAGCATCATTTGGTGTGCAATATGTGAGTACCTCCATTTTTTTTAGACTGTTCTTTAAAGGAAAATGCTTTTCCATTATTTATTAGGCATCTTTAGTTACATGGGTATTGTTTGCTAGCAGAATGTGTTGATTTTATATGACAGTGTTGGGTTAGTGTTGGAAAGGTAAGGGGAATGGTCACTGGAATTTAGTCTAGGCCTTGACAAAAAAAATTATTCGTTTCATCATATTATCTTCCTGTCTGTGAATGATGTTGACCAACAACTTTAATTGTTCTTTTTCCACGAATATATGCATGGGTAGACACTTTATATTATGTCAGAAAATGATGAGGAAGGTGGCTGGTATATGTGGAAATGTGGATAAGGTCTCACTGTGTTGTACAAAGATGATTGAAAACTGAATATTATCCTGACTAAACTTTGTCTATAACCATTGTCATTTAAAGGTTGAGTTAATTTGTGTCAGCCCTAAATAATCCCTCTTTTTCATGCGTCTCTCACTTGAAAACTCGACTCATTTCCTCTTCAAATGTTGTTTATATCAGCAACAAAGATACAAATTATTTTGGTCAATCACGACATTTTTTTATGTTACAGCGTTCAAATTATTAATATGTGGTATTGATTTCTCACCCACTGATAATGAATTTATTTAAAAAAAGAAAATCAACTTTGCAGTTTGGAAACAAAGTGACTTTCATGAATTTTTAGTATTTACTGTGCTCATTTTCCTGTGTTCATCTACTTTACTTGTAGTCTTCATCTCCTGATTATTCTAGATATTGTTTTTATTTCTAGCTCTTTGTGTATATTTATCTTTTATGCATTAAGCAGCATAATTTGGTGATGCTTCATGTAAGATAAGTTGGGAAAATATTGGTCTCATCCCATGCAAGAGAAGTTGGGGTAATATTGGTCTCATCCCATGTAAGATAAGCTGGGAGAATATTTGGTCTCATTCCCTTGGCCACTTTTTGCAAATTAGGACAAAATATTTCTTTTATTGTGTACATATCCGTATCCCCCTTACTTACAAATTCTCGTGCTGTAAAGCAGTTCCTAAGATCATAATTTGGTAACATCAAATAGTCAACATATATTGTTGGTTCTTGCATTTCATATAGATAGGGAGTGGCTTTGAAGGTGTGAAGGTCTATCCTCAACCACGGATGTAGCCACAAACAGTCTAGTGATAACTAAGCTCGCATCTGTTTATTAAAAAAATAGCAAGGCCTATGCAAATGATTTTCCTCAAATTAGTAAATAAAAATACAGCTGTAAAAGGTTATATTTGATAAATCATTAATAGAAGTTGAAAGATATCTAGCACCAAACAGCATCTGGACATCTACAATATTAGACATCCCTCTGTCAAGATGCAGACCAATAATAATCAGTTACAGGCTTTCCAGATCAAATCTTGTACACTTGTCTTTAATATATAAATTATCGACAAAATTGCAGACAGCAGCACAATCGAAAGAGAATACTATGTTGCAGAATGATTCCTTAAAGCTACCTAAGATAGTTTTATTGTGCACATATTCTTTTCGTTTGGTTCAGACAAGCATGCTAATTGTTCAGATGCATTTACGATGAATGCACACAATTTCCTGAACCATCAATGAAGCAGCATCTGTCTTTATTACTTACAATGAGTACTTCTAAATGCATAATAGCTACAAGATCATATCTTCCACTGATACTTGGATGGGTCAAAACTACGAAATGATCCTATAGTAGTTAATGGAGCAACAAAGTTACAGCCCAAGTTATCATGCAGTCTGCTTCTCTTCTCACAGAACATGAGCATTTACATGACATGGAATTTTTTATGACAGTGCATCATGGTTACCGAATCAAATGCTATATTCAAAACTGTGTCATAATCTTTAGGATATTATGCTTCAGTGGTTTGTAGGACACTTAGAGTCATTTTTGGTAAAATTGTGAATTTGATTTTAACTGGAATAGACTTATGAGACTTAAGTCAGTAGTGGTACATTTATATTGTGATGAAAAATGCAGATCTGTTGGAGAAAACACCCAGATGTTAATGACATCTGACTGTCCCATTGATGGAGATAAGATCAAAGTAGTACTTGTACTATGTTGAAGAAGGAAGGTTGGTGTACTAATATTAGTACTAGAGATATAAATTAAGCAAGTTTTGAAGTATATATTAACTGACCATACATTCATTATGTAATGTACAGTGTCTTCATCATCCTATCCTTTGACTTCAGTTGTGTGCAGTGAAGCCACGTTTATCCAAATGCCTATATATCCGAAGCACAGTATTTGAGGAAAGTTTGTTTGTTTTTGTTTAAAGCAATTTTTTTTAAGTTTCGGTGTAACCATTCAGAAGTTTACAACAAAGGTCTGTTAGGTGTCCTATGTTCATCTTTTAAAATAGATTCATATAATAAAAATATAAATTAAATGCACCAGTTATGTGTTTGTCAAGGATTGTAGAATCTACTAAATTATTAGTTACTGTATATTACATCATGAAAGATGATTAAGGGTTTCGATATTAATTTTCTGTTATATGTCTTTTTTTTATTTTTAAATTACTTATTAAGGATATTATTGTAATCAATAAAGCATATGAACATATTACATTTGTATGCATGTGGGATAGAAATTGGTAATTTTACTGGTGTTACATCATTACCCAATCCACCGCTGACAAGACAAAATGTAAAAATTTTTTAATGATCTACAAATATAATAGATTCAGCATTATCCAGTTAGATCATATATACAGTGTATGTTCAGATATTTTTCACTATCCATGGCCAGTCTGTAACATTTATAATTGACCTTAAAGGAGACTGTAATGCCAGGGACATTTTTTGAAAAAGAAGAGATGAAGTTAAGTTAGGTTCATCAGAAGAAAATTAAGTCGTGACTGAGTGTAAATAAAACTCATTTATATATACATTCAAGCACAAACATCAACCTATTTACTATTCATCTCTCTATCTCCATACATGAGTATAATTAATTTATGAAAGCCATTTTATATGCTGTTTTCCAATTGCAGGTTTTTTCCATTGAAGAATGTAGTCTTGTGTATGTACAAGTTCTACGTGTCTGTTGTCATTGGTATTAAAGGAGTGGATTTAATAACAACTGCCTTTCTTGAAAAACTGAAACAGACATTTCATGGGAATCTTCTTTGTGCAAATAAGAAAAATATATTTTGTGCAATATTAAATTTATTTGACAGCTGGATAGTTTCTATAAAAAGTGTGTTTAATAAACATACTAGCGACAATTTTTTTGAAACATCTAATGAATTATCTTACTAATTTTGGATACAGATACTTTTGTCTGCATGTGATATAAATTGGGCAGCTGATAGATTTACTGCACAACAACTTAAGAGAAAATACAAAATGGCCATTATGTGCCCTTGATCAGGAAGTTTGTTGTCTAAACCTGAGAGGAATATGGGCACCAACCCACAGAGATCTGAAAATACAGATCATAACTTGCGTATATCCTTGCAAGAGTCTATAGCATGCATGGTGCAATGCCCAAATCAAATTATGGACCAAACTGATATTAGACATGGCTTACAATCTCTTTCTCTTATGGATGAACCACGTTCACATGATATTCTGAGCAATAATTCTGGGAACAACCCTGCCCCTATGGACTATGAAGTATATTCACAGACACCAATCCAAGGTCAATCCGTTAGTCATGATGGCAGTTCTAGCACTGGATTAGAAATGGGTGATTTGAGAAGTGAACATTGTATCGGCGGAAGTAGTTTCAATGGACCGGAACAGTTTAATTGTGGTAGAATAAGTTCCCACAATGCATCAGCTTCATCCCCTGACTACAGGTTGTCGCCACCAGTGGAAGTACAGCAGAGGAGACCATTTCGTTCAGGACTGCTAGGGGGTAATCCCACTGCCCAGAATCAGCATTACCAGCAACAACATAGGGAGACAACTTTTACTGGTAAGTATTGTGGCCAAAAATGATTATTGATGTGAAGTACTGATGTAAATTTGACTGCAAACTTCATTGAAGATCTAATATGTTTGTAACTCTAGCTTGTGTGGTACAGTAAAAAAATTAATTGAACAGCACAAAGCAAATAATGAAGTACAAGAAGTTACTGAAATCTGTTTTGGAAAATAAATTTAGCTCACGTGCAAATCATTAGATTTTGGATGCCATTACAGTAGTTATATTGACAAATCTATAAATGGCTGGATAGATAAATAGATGAGTGCATAGGTGTTTTATGATTAACAAAAATTATGTTGTGTCTTGTAAACTACATTATTCTTCTCAATGTTCAACTTGATGTGTAAAATGACAATGAAAAAGAATTAAAAATTGCAAATATTAGTATCACTCTAGGGCATAAACATAGTATGAATACCCTTCTTTTTTATTCATATAATTTTTACTCGCAGATATAAAGGTCAGCATAAAAACTTGTATTATGTCCCTAATTCAGAACCTACCAGACAACACTCTGTCTCTCAGCAACAAAACAGAAGCAGTGACTTACTTAGCATTCTTGGACATGTCAGGTCTCCATTGTATGCTGATCTCACTGTCCGCCTAGACACATTTTCACAATGGCCCTTGGACATTGCACAGACACCCAACGAAGTAGCAGAGGCAGGATTCTATTACACAGGTGTGTATGAAATGTAATTGGTTTGACCTACAAATACTTTAACAATCTGCTAGCAACTTCATGGGTTCCGCTTACTATTCTCAACCCTCACATAAAATAGGCTGTGAAATAAAACAGTTCGTTGGGGAGTTCAGAATATATTGAAGTAGATCTTGCCATAATGGAAGCTTCAGAGTTTAAAAGTATTGCTTTGCCTCAAAAGTATCATGTACAATCATGTACACTGGTGTCTGATATGGACTAGATGAATGATGGACTGATTCAGACCAAATAATGGACTGATTCAGACCAAATAATGGACTGATTCAGACCAAATAATCGACTGATTCAGACCAAATAATCGACTGATTCAGATGATATGCCAGACTATTTCAGACCAAGTGAAATATTAAAAAAATAATGTAACATACATACCTGATTCATTTTTGTAGCTATTACTGTTTTCACATAGTAACAGTTTGATTTTCAACTCTTAAATTGACCAAAGATAGTTCTTCACAATATTCTAATGAAATCAGAAGAAATAGAGATATGAGCTATCATCTTTAGATTATTGTTTTTTTTTTTTTTTACCAAACTAACATCTCAGTGTTTACTATAAAAAAAGTTATTCTTTGAATTATATTTGAAAAAACATTCTGAAACTTTTCATAAATCAGGCCAGTATGGTCAACTTTTAATCAAACAGTATTGTATATAATTGGCCCATGGCTTTTATTCATTTCTCTTTTTCTTTTCATTATATTTACCAAACATATATTGTGTAAAGTGTCATGGATGGGTAACACAACATTAAAACATACTTTACTGTTATCTTTAACTTTTTATCTTGTGAGTAAAATCTTGAACCAGTACACCAATTTATTTTATTTTCATTATAACTTTTGAAAAGTTAGTAAATATTAATGAATGCAAATATTTCATCTAAAGCATGTATTAAATCCATTAAAAGCATGATTTCTTAACACATATTTTATTATATTGACACATATATGATATAATAACATTTCCACGTAATGAAAGATCACGAAGTTAGTAAAATTAGAATTATATTTTGTGTTCTAGAATGGTAATTGGATAAACAACAGTAAAAGTGCTTTAATTAAAGTGGCATTAATCAAATAGGTTAGCAAATTGAAAAGCAGATTTTTTATTATTGTTTCCGATTAAAATAATTAAGGGCGTACTGATCAAACAATATTTTAAACAGACAGTGCTAATGTGATGTTTAATTATAGTGGTGTAAATCAATTCAGTGTCAGTAAATGCATAATTATGAATTCAGGGGAAACAATTAAGGTATAGCTCTTTAAACAAAGATTAGTAAAATATAGTTCATGTTTCAACAGAGATAATACCGGCAATCTTTATTATAATTTATACAAGGTACACAAGATCAGCATAATATAGACATATGATATTCAGATGCGATACAGTATTGATCAGAATCATAAATTTGACAGGATCCAAGTTTCACATTTTAGTATGTGTTATTTAGCAACATTAGTTTATAGTACAATATACAGGATAAAGATAATTTTGCATAAATCTAAGAAAAGCATTACATAGATTCAGCAGTATGCAGATGTACAAAATAATGTTACAGCATGGGCCCAGTTTCGCGATTTTATTCAGTGTTAGCAAATGCATAATAATTAATTGTGTTATTTCTCAATTTTGCACAAAGGTGAGTGATCTAATTTGAAAATATTTAATTATTAAATTGGCAGTGCAGAATAAACAGTCTTAAATTATTTTGTTTGATCTGTATACAGGTCTACAGCATTATTTGAGATGAATTTGGGGATTTTGTTTTCTTAAAGGAAGTTTTGAACTGCTCAGCCTACCTGGGAAATAATGAGAAATATCATATTTGAAATAATTCTAAATGTCACATTTAAGTTTAAGATGAAAGTTTACTAGTAATAATATTTCACATGGTCCAATTCAGTGATTAATATGGTCTGAATTAGCTTGGCATTTGGTCCAAATCAGCCTGTAATTTGATATGAATAAGTCTGGTCTGAATCTGCCATGGTCTGAATCAGCATCCATGGTCCAAATCAGCTTGCACTCGATTAAATGCGTTCCTTTTCTGGCATCAGTATAGTTGGCTTTGAAAAACGAAATTGTTTTACTTCTTCTTTTGAGATCGTGGATATTATACCCATGTGATACTAGAAATTCTAAAGTGGTCCTAAATTCATAAAAGACAAAAGAAAATCTACAGGCTGCGACCTTAGTGTAGTAAAACTGCACCTTCTCTTCGAAATCATGTCGCTTATTGACATGTATCATGAGGGAATTGTTTTCCATTTACAAAGTATTTGAGAAAATAGTTGTTGGCGGTAGGCATTTTTATGACAGTGGATTTATATCTATGGTAATGATGTGGTCTTGTTGATCTTCTCAGTCAAGAGTTATCTATAAACTACAATATAAACATATTTTCTACTGCTTAGTTCAGAGCAGAAGTTACTTTCAAGTTTCCAACATGTGGGTGACAAATATTTATCATGGTTTCGCAAAAAAAAGCGACTGCTCTGATTTGGTTTTTAATTTCTTTTTAAGATAATTAATTTTTTTATGTGAGTATCCCATATACATGTACATGCTGAGTCTTCCATTTGTGACTGACTTATTTTAATTATGCTTTGTCTTGAGAACCTCCTTATTGCATTGGTACAGAGCATGCCACAGTGATGGTAATTTGCAGAATTGGTAGATGAATTGTCAGTGTGATCTCAGATGCATTTGCCACTGTTTTTCACTGTAGATATCATAAGAAATCCATGTTGATATGAGTAGCAACAAGATTTTAAAGATAGCCAATGTGTCTGCCATATTGGATGTCCGAGAGGTAACATTTTCATTTAGAACTAACTAGACATCTTAAGAAGTCTTCTGGTGAAAAGCCCATGTCAATATGACTTTCTGTTCAGGAGAAGTAGTGATAGCAAGATTTTCCAGATGGCTACTGTGTTGGCCATATTGGAAGTTGGGTAAGCATCAATTTCATTTAGGATCAACTATCTCCCTGTGATGAATGTGTGTATACAGTTTCATGGCAATCGGCAAAGCAGTTTTGGAGAAGTAGTGATAAGAATTTATGCTAACGGACAGTCATATGATGGACAACACACACAACTATACGCACTTCTTGTCTATGACCAGGAGAGGTATTGGCACATCTACAGTTACAAAATTGTTTGATGATGACTGCCATTTTATAGAAATCTCTACTCCACAGATGTCTCTAAATTAATTCTGGAGAATCTTAATTTGTTATTTAACAGGTTTAAGAAGTGAATAATGTATTTAAATGCCTGTAAGTGCTACACCTTTTTATTCACCAGATTATGACAGCTGTACCAGACAGTGTATAAAATCAAGAATTGGATCCCATCTGAAGTTAAAGGCAACCCATACACAGAAATGGAACTAGCCCATAACATATATCTCAAACCTTTAGAGGAGAAACAGAAATACTGTTCTTTTTCTTATTGTTATATAAGAATAATTCCAATTTTTATTAATTGACTGCGTTTTCTACGTTTTGATTGGATGTAAACGGTCACGTGATACTGATCTGGAATTTTTTACACATCGATAAATTCTGCGGACTGCTTTTGGTTCCCTGTGCCCAGATCATTTGATGTGAAGTTTTATCTATATCAACGCTCTACACCTTAATAATAATAACAACAAGCTCCCACCCACCCACTCCTGTGATTTCCGATCAAAAATGACAAGCCACAGATTAAAATCGTCCATTAGAAGTTAAAACAATGTAATTGCACAGACCTTCCTGCACTCCAACACTCACCCCTTTTGCCGATGAAGGCATATGGCAGGATTTAGAAGGCAATCTTCGGAAATTATTGTATTTCACCTCGACAACATGTTACAGCGGCGGTTATTAAAGGTCAGGGTCATGTCAACAAAGGGATCTTACTAAAAATGGACACGATTTTGCTTTTGAAAGATCGAAATATGTAGAAAGTAACAACGACGTTGCTATAACAACACGTGCCATACGCAAGCGTAATTTTCGAAAAAAAAGGAATATTCCTGGTGCAACCGCAACAACCATTTTTTATATATTAAAATAATGATCATAACAATACATCGCTGGCATGGCCCGCTATGACATTCTACCCCGTATCACTGTATAAAGAATCAATGAATCTTGGCTGGTGAAGATAGGGCTATGTATTCTATCGCAGTTAAGAGGCTAATGAAAGAAAACTTCGAGGCACATGAAAGTGAATGTTTGGTTGATTAAATCTGCTGATCTGATGTTAGAAAGGAAGTAAATTGGAATTATAAGGATTAAATGATCATGGTTGGGTATTTATCGATGTGTAAATTTTACCTAATCACTCACAAAG
>JAECUM010021049.1:0-37210 GCA_016617855.1 Megalonaias nervosa
TCTCTCTTTGCTTGGAGTAATTGAAATACATTCAATCTTAACGATATGCTTTGGCTTTGCGGAGAGCTTGAGAAATTAACATAATTTTTTCCTTTTCCTCTTTCTCACTTGCACACACATTCACCATCTCCATCTATTTTGTGCTGATAAAGACTGCTTGCTTACCTGTTTATAATGTTTGTTACCATTTAAAACTGTCAAATAGTAAATGTAGATATACATTTGCATGCTTATGAATGAAAGTAATGTGCACCAACAGCATGAAGACTACCTATCTATGTCATCTTAAAGTTGTGTTATTGTTGGATTTCATGTAATTATATACTATTTGTCTTAGTACACGGTGCATTATTTAGAAACATTTTTTAGCAAAAGCTAATTTGCTATTCATATCAACTCAACCTTTCACACATTATTTTCCTTAACCATGTGTTACGAGTCTAGGCTCTTACAAAAGGTAACAGAAAAGGGTGAAGATAACAAGCTTTGTAAAATTGAACAAATAATTTATGTCCCTAGAATACCAAGTGAAAAATTAGGAAAAAGAACTTACGGTTTTACAAATCAAATCCAAAAATAATCCAAGAATTAAAAATAGAAGTCCTGGTATTAAAATGTCCTGAGTGAATCTGAGTTCAAGTCCCGATGAAATCCAAATTTGAAGGCGATGACGTGTCTTGTGGTTAGTGTTGTACTGATGTGTCAGTCTCTTGTTGAATCACAAAAAAATATTATTCCAGCTTTGAATTCCTTATAAATTTCAAAAAATGTCTTTATCCAAGAATTTTGGAAGAACACTTATGTATTTCCAGGGAAAAGAATCACTTGAATAAATTAAAAATTCAACGCAAACTGTTCACAACAAAACACAACTTAATGTGTCAAATGTTTTAAGCCCAACTAACAATCTTCTATTAAGACAACAGTTATACACTAATTTAAGACGCAAAACAGATTCCCGGATGAGGGTCAACCTTCTAGAAAAAATAGAAAGTTGTTATGCTATTTGTCACGTCTTCCAGGTATGATCTTGATGCATCTTAACAATTCTTACTATGAGAAAGATAAAAAACAAATAAGTTGTTTACTAAAACTGTTATTGGTTCTGAATCAAGGTCAGAAACTAGATACATTGTTTCTATTATTAGGTGTTTGCATCGAAAATAAAAAAATAAAAGAAAGTCAGTCAGGTCAAACAGAACTGAACTCTATTCTGGACAAAAATCAAATCCAGTAAACAATATTACATTACAATAGCATGCAATCTAATAAAAAAACTTGAAACTAACAGACAAAATGAATTAAATTAAATATTTATTACACCATGGCACCATCACATATATTCAAAATGTCAACCTCTTGTTGCCACTATGAGATTTTCACAATAAGCACTTTGAACTACATAAAATATGATGAGGTGCAGAAATTTTCGAACAGTACAACCTCCATTGTAAATATGGTAATATATTTGAGGTCTGTGGAATTTAGCAACTATCCTAGTACAAAAGGAAAGCACGGGGGTTTAGAAAATAAACAGGAATCTTCTGACAGAAGTGTTACGCTATGCAACTTAGGTTAGGCAATGCTATATTTATAATTCCATTTGTCTTTGTGCCAAAGTTTCCTTGTTTATAAGTGTTGAGGACGTGTGTCCCCACTACTATAAAACATCACTGCATGGAGTTCGTAAAATGTGTGAATCATACTTTATGCTTTCAATTTCTCTCAGAAGATCGAAAAATTATTCAATTTCCTTCTTTTTCTCTTTTAATATCTCTCTCACACGGATACTTTCTATGATGCAAAGACACATGTAACACTGAATATGTAGTCTTCCCATGTCTAAAACATATAAAGACAGCCAAACTAAAGAAACCATACCTTCCACATGCATTAAAATTGTATTTTGAAAACATCTTATTATCAAGAGCGATAAAGTAAAATCGATCTCTTAAATTTTTATAATAAGGTTCGTTAATGCTTACATTTTTGCTGTCTTTTAGATTATTATTGCTTTGTTGACAAAGTAGGTAAGTGCGAACAATATTTCAAATAAAATCGGGCAATGAATCTGAAATATGTCTAACTAGTAAGAACCAGAGGTGCATCTAACGTCTTCCTGTAATTGTAAAGAGATGCTTCTTTCATTCATTAATACCGTACTTAATTTGCCCTTTTTGTAATCTCTCCTGGCCAGTATGTTCATTATTATGCCCATCCATAAGATATTACTACCAGGGAGTCGTCACAGTATGAACTCCGACTTCATATATTGGTATAATGAATGATCCATTTATATTCAAATGCAATCGCCGGGATTGAAATAAATTGTCAGCATCAATGTGAAACATTTTTTCAATGCGCGATCAGGATTACATAGTGTTACATAGTGTAACATTTCTATTCCTTATCTGTTTTCGATCTAAATTTCTATCTGCTAGTTATATAAATCCTGGTCAGATGTATGATCAGTACAATAACACATCACTTCCTCATTTTCGATCTCTCAATTCCTTTGTAAGCATTGGGTACCAACAGCAATTCATGTCATATAGCACCCATTCATCTGCATATCTATCTGTTAGGTATTGTCGTCCTGTTTCTTATAAGACCAAGCAATTAATATTTAACTCTCTTATCTTTTTCACACACACGCAAATACAGACACGCACACAACCAGTTTAAGCTACACACCAACACACTTGAAAAAAGAACTTATATACATTCCATGTTTAGAACAATAAATAATATTAATATTATCTGAAACATTAATGCCCTAGAATAAATGATGTTACTGCGTATATTCATATGAATACAATAAATAATCACTGCCTCCGCGTATGGTTCTCTACCTAATAAATCAATTCATCTGTATAATTGAATACACGTATTATCATACTGTCATGGCGGCATCTAGGATAATTATGTAGAATAAACAAATTCCACCTAGTAGGCGGGATAAACAAATTTGGCCAAGGGGGGGGGGAGTAAACACTTTCCGCATAGTAATGATTGAGATCAAATATAACATAAGCTCAATTTCCAGAAATCGTTTAAATAAGATAACCTAATCTTTGAACTTTATCGTTTTGTACTTATTATTAATTTTTGACAAGATATGTAAACGTGAAAGATATTTCAAACGACATCGGGCACTGGATCTGAAATATTTCCAACCAGTAAGAACTATATTTGTACTGAATGCCGTCCTGTAATAGCAGGAAGGGACTTCTTTTATTCATTCATTCGTTGCCACCATACTCAATTAATCTTTTGTACATAAATATTTGCAATAGTCTTAATGAATGGAAGGTTCGTCAATGACATGAAGAATATACATGTGTGTCTTCATGAAGAAGTGTAATTCCAGGATTTTGATATTATAATAATATAATATGATATTATTTTTTGAGTACACAATGCGTATTTTAGTTCTATCAATAAGCACAAATCTCATTGTTATTGACATGAATTCAATTTTTCACAAATCGTTTTCTCTAACCCTATAACCACCACCTATATTCCAAATGTAAATCCTTTTTTGCCACTGTTAGATCCCCAGAATATACACTTTCATGTACATTGATTATGACGAGGTGCAGTAATTTTCGAACACTACAACCTCCATTATAAACATGGGTAATTTCCACCTAATAAACCGGAATAAATTCATTACAAACAGTGAAAGAGCTATATTACACCAAGAATCAGCCTAAAAGCGAGAACAAGTTGAACCTAGGATAATTATGTAGGAGAAACAAATTCTCCGTAGTAGGCGGAAAAGAAATTTTGGCAACGGGGTGGGTGAGTGGGAGGAATAAACACAATCAGTCTAATAATTTTATTGAGGACAAATATAACTTAAATTCAGTTTCCAGAAAATTTTATAATAGGAGACAAGACTCTTTGCTCTCTGTCGGTTTCTATTTATTATTGCTTGTTTGACAAAATATGTAAACGGGAAAGATATTTCAAACGAAATTGGGCATTACATCTGAAATATTTTAAACCCGTAAGAACTAAATGTGCACTAGATACCGTCCTGTAATAGCAGCAAGGGAATTCTTTCAATCATTCATTCAATTCCACCATACTTAATGGATCTTCTGAAAATGTGTCTTGGCCCATGTCTCATCATTATGCTTACACGTAAAAATTTACCACCAGAAAATCATATCACCAAACAACTCAGATCACATACTAGCATACCACGCTTTCCTCCAGAATTACAAATGACAATGAATTACGAACATCTGCTGTAACTGATGATATATCAAATTTTTGCTAGGTATGTACAGCTTAAAGGGTAGTACTATGCGCTGGACATATGTTACCTCTGATGTGCTTGCACTTGATGAAGTTGTTCCTACTCCTTTATTTTGGTTTTCATACTGGATCGTAGTCGTTTCGTCAGATAAGTATGTACCTGGAGACTATAACAAAGGAGATCATATTCTCTATGAAATCGATAATGATGATATAAGGCTTACCTCTAACTATTTAATGTTGATAGAAAAGTATCTGCTTTCATTAAACATAAAAGATCTGATTAGAATAGACAGGTATCTATAAAGCAAAATCTAGTAAATTTATTAAACCGACTAACTCTGAGGACACGTTTAAAATAAAGTAATGAGAAATATTTTGTCATATAGATCTGATACACTCATCATGCAAATTTCATTTCACGTATTTCTCATGTTAGAATAACGGATATAATGCTTCTATATGTTTCTAAATAATGCATATCTTTGTTTTAGTATACTCGGCTAATGTTATCTTTGTAGTCCTCTGCAGATGGCGCAACTCGGTCTTGTTTTCTGTGGTGTAAATGTTAAAGATGGAATAAATGTACACGAATTGTCTGCTGATCTACTGATGTTTACTAACATTTCAAAATGTGTCACATGGAGGATGTACATGCATATTTGCAATAGTCTTAATAAATGGAAGGTTCATCAATGAAATGAAGAACACACTCCGGGATTTCATATAATTAAATGATATTTTTTTTTTATACACACTGAGTATTTTAGTTATATCTGTAGGCAAACAGCTCAGTCCTATTCACATCAACTAAATGTTTCACAACTCGTTCTTCCTAACCCTATAACCACCACCTATATTCCAAATGTAAATCCTTCCTTGCCACTGTTAGATCCCCACAATATACACTTTCATATATATTGATCATGACGAGGTGCAGTAATCTTCGAACACTACAACCTCCATTATAAACATGGGTAATTTCCACCTAATAAACTGGAATAAACACTTTAATCAAGTACAGGAGCTATATTCCACACTGAAACCGCCTAAAAGCATTAACAAGTAGAATCTATGATAATTATGTAGAATAAACACATTCTCCCTAATAGGCGGGATAAACACATTGGGGGGAAGCGGGTGCAAGTAAACACTTTCCGAATAGTAATCTTATTGAGAACACGTTTAAATAACGTAATGAGAAATCTTTATAATGTAGATATGATACTCATGTCAAAATCCTGCAAGTTTCATTTAGTGCATTTCTGATGTTAAAATAATGGACATAATGCTTCTCTATATTTCTAAATAATGCATGTCTTTGTTCTAATATACACGGCTAATATTGTCTTTGCATTCCTCTGCAGCTGGCCTAACTCGGTCTTGTTTTCTTTTGGTGTAAATGTTAAAGATGGAACCAACGCACATGGATTGCTGATAATTTACTGATGTTTACTAACTTTTCATGTCAGATGGAGTATGTACATAAATCTTTGCAATAGTGTTAATGAATAGAAGGTTCTCAATGACATGAAGAATACACATGTAACTATATGATATTATTATTTGAGTACACAATGCCTATTTTAGTTCTATTTACAAGCAAAAAGCACAATAATATTTACATCAATTAAATTTTTCACAAATCGTTTTTTCCAATCCTAATCCTATAACCACCACCTATATTCCAAATGTAAATCCTTCTTTGCCACGCTTAGATCCTCAAAATGTACACTTTCATATAAATTGATAATGACCAGATGAAGTAATTTTCGAACACTACAACTTCCATTATAAACTTGCATAGTTTGCACCTAATTAACCAGAATAAGCATATTAACCTACTAAAAGAGCTATATTCGACCCTGAATCATCTTAAAAGCGATCACAGGTGGAATCTAGGATAATTATGCAGGAGAAACACATTCCCCCTACTAGGCGGAATAAACGTATTTCGCCAAGGGGGGGGGGGGGTAAACTCTTTCCGCGAAGTAATCTTATTGAGAGCAAATATAACATAAGCACAATTTCCAGAAAACATTATGATAAAATACACGAATGTTTGAACTATATCATTTTGTATTTATTATTGATTTTTGACAAGATATCTAAACGGGAAAGATATTTCAAATTAACTCGAGTACTGGATCTGAAATATTTCCAACCAGTAAGAACTATATTTGCACTAGATGCCTTCCTCTAATAGCAAGAAGAGAATTCTTTCAATCATTCACTCGCTTGCAGCATACTTAATTCATCTTTTGTAAACGTATGTTGGCCCATGTTTCCATCATTATGCCTATATGAAAACAAGTATCACCAGAGAGTCATATCAACAACAACTCAGATCACATGTCAGTATTCCAAGCTTTCGTAGAGAATTACAAATGACAATGCATTGCGAACAACTGCTGTAGCTGATGACATAGCAAAGTTTTGTTAGGTATTTGCAGCTTAAAGTTACTATCATCCCGTGGAGATCTCTTACCTCTGATATGGTTGAACTTGATGAAGTTGTTCCTACTGCTTTATTTTGGTATCTATGCTGTCCGGAATTCGCTCCATCAGAATTGTCTGTACCTGAAGGCTATAACAAAAGAGATTATATTTTCTTAGAAATTGATCATGACGACATAAGGCTTATATTTGATGCTGATAGAAAAGTATCTGCTTTCTCTAAACGCATAAGATCTGATTAGAATGGACAAATATTTATAAAGTACATGTAGTAATGACTAACTTTGACGACACGTTTAAATAAAGTAATTAGAACTGTTTGTCATGAAGTTCGGATACTCATTTCAAAATCAGAAAAACGTTTCATTGAGTGTGTTTCTGATATAAGAGTACTGGATATAACGCCTCTCTGTGTTTCTAAATAATGCGTGTTTTTGTTCTGGTATACTCGACTATTATTGTTTTTGCATTTCATTGCAGCTGACCCAACTTTGTGTTCTTTTCGTTGGTGTAAATGTTAATGATGGAACAAATGTACATGGATTATATGATAATCTACTGATGTTTGCTTGCTTTTCAAAATATGACATATCGGGTATGTACATAAATATTTGCAAATAGTCTTAATGAATGGAAGTTTCATCAATGACATGAAGAATACACATGTGTGTCATCTTGAGGTTGTGTTATTCAAGGGTCACATGTATCTGTATGACATTATTTGTTGAGTACACAATGCGTATTTTAGCTCTACCCATGAGGAAAAAGCTCAATGCTATTCACAACAAATCAATTTTTCACAAATCTTTTTGCTAACCCTATCACCACCACCTATGTTCCAAATGTAAATCCGTCTTGGCCCTGTTAGACGCTCACAATGTACACTTTCGTGTATATTGATTATGACGAGGTGCTGTAATTTTCGAATATTACAAGAATGTCTTCTCTCCACCTAATTAATCGGAATAAAGATGTTTACCAAATAAAAGAGCTTTATTCAACCCTGAGTCAGCCTAAAAGCGATGACAAGTGGAATCTATGATAAGTATGTATGATAAACCTATTTCCTATAGTAGGGGGAATATACATATTTCGCCAAGGGAGAGAAAACACTTTCCGCGTGGTAATCTTATTGAGAGAGCAATTATAACATAAGCTCATTTTCCAGAAAACTTTATAGTAAAATACATGAATCTTTGAACTATATCATTTTGTATTTATTGTTGCTTTTTGACAAGATATGCAAACGGGAAAGATATTTCAAACGATATCGGCTACTGGATTTGAAATATTTTAAACCAGTAAGAAATATATTTGCACTTGGTTCCTTCCTGTAATAGCAAGAAGGGCCTTCTTTCAATCATTCATTCGCTTCCACCATACTTAATTCATCATTTGTAAATGTATGTTGGCGCATGTTTCCATCATTATGCTAATCTCTAAACATTTGCCACCATAGAGTCATATCCCCAACAACTTCGATCACATATTTTTATTCCAAGCTTTCCTCCAGAGCTACAAATAACAACGCATTACGAACATCTGCTGTAACTGATGAGATATCAAAGTTTTGCTAGGTATGTGCAGCTTAAAAGTAATTCTATCCCAAGCAGATCTCTAACCTCTGATGTCAGTAGACTTGATGAAGTTCTTCCCATTCCTTTATTTTCGTCTTCGTGCTGGCCCGTAGTCGTTTCGTGAGAATTGTCTGTACCTGGAGGCTATAACAAAAAAGATATTTTCTATGAAATTCATCAAGATGACATAAGCCTTATCTCCAACTATTTCATACTGATGGAACAGTATCTTCTTTCATTAAACACATAAGATCTGATTAAAATAGACAGGTATTTATATAGGACATGTAGTAAATTAGCTACAAATGACTAACTCTGAGGAAAAGTTCAAAGTAAGATAATGAAAAATATTTGTCATGTAGATCTGATATTCATGTCAAAATCCTGCATGTTTCATTTTGTGTATTTCTGATGTAACAATAGTGGATATAATGCTTCTCTATGTTTCTAAATAATGCAAGCCTTTGTTCTAGTATACTCGGCTAATATTGTCGTTGCATTCTTCTGCAGCTGGCCCAACTTGGTCTTGTTTTCTTTTGGTGTAAATGTTAAAAATGGAACCAATGTACGTGGATTGCTTCTAATTTATAGATCTTTGCTAACTTTTTCATGGCAGATGGAGTATGTACATTAATCTTTGCAATAGTGTTAATGGATGGAAGGCTGTCAATGACATGAAGAATACACAAGTGTGCCTTCTTCACGTTGTGTTATTACTGGATTACATGTAACTATATGATATTATTCTTTGAGTACACAATGCTTATTTTAGTTCTATCTGTAAGGGAAAAGCACAATGCTTTTTCAGCAATAAAAATTTTCACAAATCGTTTTTTCTAATCACATAGTCACCACCTATATTCCAAATGTAAATCCTTCTTTGCCACGGTTAGGTGCTCACAATGTACACTTTCATATAAATTGATAATGACCAGGTGAAGTAATTTTCGAACACTACAACTTCCATTATAAACAGGCATAGTTTGCACCTAATTAACCAGAATAAGCATATTAACCTAATAAAAGAGCCATAGTCGACCCTGAATCATCCTAAAAGAGATCACAAGTGGAATCTAGAATAATTATATAGGATAAACACATTCCCCCTACTAGGCGGAATAAATGTATTTCGCCAAGGGGGTGGGGTAAACTCTTTCCGCGAAGTAATCTTATTGAGAACAAATATAACATAAGCTCAATTTCCAGAAAACATTATGATAAAATACATGAATGCTTGAACTATATAATTGTGTGTTCATTATTGATTTTTGACAAGACATCTAAACGGGAAAGATATTTCAAATTAAATCGGGTACTGGATCTGAAATATTTCCAACCAGTAAGAAGTATATTTGCACTAGATGCCTTCCTCTAATAGCAGGAAGGGAATACATTCAATCATTCACTCGCTTGCAGCATACTTAATTCATCTTTTGTAAACGTATGTTGGCCCATGTTTCCATCATTATGCCTATATGTACCACCAGAGTATCATATCAACAACTACTGAGATCACATATTAGCATTTCAAGTTTTCAACAAGAATTCTAAATGAGAATGCATTGCGAACAAATGCTGTAACTGATGACATAGCAAAGTTTTGCTAGCTATTTGCAGCTTAAAGGTACTATCATCCCGTGGGAATCTCTTACCTCTGATATGGCTGGACGTGATGAAGTTGTTCCTACTGTTGTATTTTGGTATTCATGCTGTCCGGAATTCGCTCCATGAGAATTGTCTGTACATGAAGGCTATAACAAAAGAGATTATATTTTCTTAGAAATTGATCATGACGACATAAGGCTTATCTCCAACTATTTGATGCTGATAGAAAAGTATCTGCTTTCATTAAACACATAAGATCTGATTAGAATAGACAAATATTTATAAAGTACATGTAGCAAGGACTAAATTTGACGACACGTTTAAATAATGAAATTAGAATTATTTGTTATGTAGTTCTGATACTCACGTGAAAATCAGAAAAACGTTTTATTGAGTGTATTTCTGAGATAAGAATACTGGATATAATGCTTCTCTGTGTTTCTAAATAATGAGCGTTTTTGTTCTAGAATACTCGGCTATTATTGTTTTTGCATTCCATTGCAGCTGGCCCAACTTGGTCTTCTTTTCTTTGGTGTAAATGTTAATGATGGAACAAATGTACATGGATTATGTGATAATCTACTGATGTTTGCTTACTTTTCAAAATATGTCAGATGGGTTATGTATATAAATATTTGCAATAGTCTTAATGAATGGAAGGTTCATCAATGACATGAAGAATATACATGTGTGTCGTCTTGAAGTTATTTTATTCATGGATCAAATGTAACTATATGATATTATTTTGTTTAGTACACAATGAGTATTTTAGTTCCATCGATGAGCAAAAAGCTCGATACTATTCACAACAAATAAATGTTTCAGAAATCTTTGTTCCTAACCTAATAACCACCACCTATATTCCAAATGTAAATCGATGCTTGTCTCTGTTAGGCTCTCACAATGTCCACTTTCATATACATTGATTATGACGAGGTTTTGTTATTTTCGAACACTACAAGCTTGCCTTATTTCCACGAAACTGATCGGAATAAACACAATAACCAAGTAAAGGAGCTTTATTCCAACTTGAATCAACCCAAAAGCGATAACAAGTGGAATCTAGGATAATTTTATAGGATAAACACATTCCCCATAGTAGGCGGACTAAACAAATTGCGCCGGAAAGGGGGGGGGGGAGGCGACGGAGAAAACACTTCCAGCGTGCTAATCTTATTGACAGCAATTATAACATAAGCTCATTTTCCACAAAACGTTATAATAAAATACATGAATCTTTGAACTATATCGTTTTGTATTTATTATTGCTTTTTTAAAAGATATGCAAACGGGAAAGATATTTCAAACAATATCGGGAACTATATTTGAAATATTTTAAACCAGTAAGAAATATATTTGCACTTGGTTCCTTCCTGAAATAGCAAGAAGGGCCTTCTTTCAATCATTCATTCTCTTCCACCATACTTCATTCATCTTTTCTATATGTATGTTGGCTCATGTTTCCATCATTATGCTAATACGTAAACATATACCACCAGAGCGTCATATCCCCAACAACTAGGATCACATATTAGTATTCTACGCTTTCCTCCACAACTACAAATGAGAATGCATTACGAAGATCTGCTGTAACTGATGAGATATCAAACTTTTGCTGGTATTTGCAGCTTAAAGGTACTACTATCCCATGGAAATCTCTAACCTTTGATGTGGGTTGAGTTGGTGAAGTTCTTCCCATTCCTTTATTTTCGTCATTTTGCGGGCCGGTTACTGTTCCGTCAGAATTACTTGTACCTGGAGGCTATAACAAAAGAGATCATATTCTCTACGAAATTCATCATGACGACATAAGGCTTATCTCCAACCATTTAATGCTGATAGAAAAGTATCAGCTTTCATTAAACACATAAGATCTGATTACGATAGACAGGTGTTTATAAAGGACATGTTGTAAATTAGCTGCAAATGAAGAACTGTGAGGACAAGTTTAAAGTAAGGTAATGAAAAATATTTGTCATGTAGATCTGATATTCATGTCAAAATCCTGCAAGTTTCATTTAGTGTATTTCTTTTGTAAGAATAATGGATATAATGCTTCTCTATGTTTCTAAATAATGCACGTCTTTGTTCTAGTATACTCGGCTAATATTGTCTTTGCATTCCTCTGCAGCTGGCTTAACCTGGTCTTGTTTTCTTTTGGTGTAAATGTTAAACATGGAACCAATGTACATGGATTGCTGCTAATTTACTGATGTTAGCTAACTTTTCTTGTCAGATGGAGTATGTACATAAATCTCTGCAATAGCGTTAATCAATGGAAGGTGCTCAATGACATGAAAAGTACACAAATGTGCCTTCTTGAAGTTGTTATTCCTGGATTACATGTAACTATATGATATTATTCTTTGAGTAAGCAATGCATATTTCAGTTATATCTATAAGCAGAAAGAAAAATGCTATTTACATCATTTATATTTTTCACAAATCGTTCTTTCTAATCCTATAACCACCATCTATATTCCAAATGTAAATCCTTCTTTGCCACGGGTAGATGCTCACAATGTACACTTTCAGATAAATCGATAGTCACCAGGCGAAGCAATTTTCGAACACTTCAACTTCCATTATTAACAGGCATGGTTTCCACCCAATTAACCATAACAAGCATACTAACCTAATAAAAGAGTTATAATCGACCCTGAATCATCCTAAAAGCGATCACAAGTGGAATCTAGGATAATTATGTAGGATATACACATTCCCCATAGCAGGCAGAATAAATTTATCTCGCCAAGGGGGGTGAGGGTAAGCTCCATCCGCATAGTAATCGCATGTCCAGCAAATATAACATAAGCTCAGTTTCCAGAAAACATTATGATAAAATACAAGAATGTTTGAACTATATCGTTTTGTATTTATTGTTTATTGTTGACAAGATATCTACACAAGAAAGATATTTCAAACGAAATCGAGTACTGGATCTGAAATATTTCCAACCAGCAAGAACTACATTTGCAGTAGATGCCTTCCTCTAATAGCAGGAAGAGAATTCTTTCAATCATTCACTCGCTTCCACCATACTTAATTAATCTTTTGTAAATGTATGTTGGCCCATGTTTCCATCATTATGCCTATATGAAAACAAGTATCACCATAGAGTCATATCAACAACAACTCAGGTCACATATTAGCATTCCAAGCTCTCGTAGAGTATTACAAATGGCAATGCATTGCGAACAACTGCTGTAACTGATGACATAGCAAAGTTTTGGTAGGTATTTGCAGCTTAAAGTTACTATCATCCCGTGGCGATCTCTTACCTCTGATGTGGCTGGACGTGATGAAGTTGTTCCTACTGCTTTATTTTGGTATCCATGCTGTCCGGAATTCGCTCCATCAGAATTGTCTGTACCTGAAGGCTATAACAAAAGAGATTATATTTTCTTAGAAATTGATCATGATGACATAAGGCTTATCTCCAACTATTTGATGCTGATAGAAAAGTATCTGCTTTCATTAAAAACATAAGATCTGATTAGAATTGACAAATATTATGCCTACATGAAAACATGTACCACCAGAAAGTCATATGAACAGCAACTTAGATCACAGATTAGTATTCCAAGCTTTCCTCCACAACTACAAATGAGAATGCATTGCGAACAACTTCTGTAGCTGATGACATAGCAAGGTTTTGCTAGGTATTTGCATCTTAAAGGGTAGTACTATGCCTTGGACATCTCTTACATCTGATATGCTTGCACGTGACGAAGTTGTTCCTACTCCTTTGTTTTGGTTTTCATGCCGGCCCGTAGCCCTTCCGTCAGAATTGCTTGTACCTGGAGGCTATAACAAAAGAGATATTTCCTATAAAGTTCATCTTGACGACATATGGCTTATCTCCAACTATTTCATGCTGATAAAAGAGTATCTGCTTTCATTAAACACATAAGATCTGATTAAAATAGATAGGTACTTATAAAGGACATATAGTAAATTAGCTACAAATGACTAACTTTGAGGACAAGTTTAAAGTAAGTTAATGAGAAATTTGTCATGCAGATCTGATATTCATGTCAAAATCCTGAAAGTTTCATTTAGTGTATTTCTGATGTAACAATAATGGATATAATGCTTCTCTATGTTTCTAAATAATAGATGTCTTTGTTCTAGTATACTCGGCTAATATTGTGTTTGCATTCCTCTGCAGCTGGCCCAACTTGGTCTTGTTTACTTTTGGTGCAAATGTTAAAGATGGAACAAATGTACATGGATTGCTGCTAATTTACTGATGTTTGCTAACTTTTCATGTCAGATGGAATATGTACATAAATCTTTGCAATAGCGTTAATGAATGGATGGTTCTCATTGACATGAAGAATACATAAAGGTGCCTTCTTGAAGTTGTTATTCCTGGATTACATGTAACTATCTGATATTATTCTATAAGCAAAACGCACAGTGCAATTTACATCAATTAAACTTTTCACAGAACGTTTTTTCTAATCCTTTAACCGCCACCTATATTCCAATTGTAAATCCTTCTTTGCCACGGTTAGATCCTCACAATGTACACTTTCATATAAATTGATAATAACCAGGTGAAGTAATTTTCGAACACTACAACTTCCATTATAAACAGACATAGTTTCCACCCAATTAACCATGACAAGCATATTAACCTAATAAAACAGTTATATTCGACCCTGAATCATCCTAAAAGCAATCACAAGTGGAATCTAGGATAATTATGTAGTATAAACACATTCCCCATAGTAGGCAGAATAAACGTATCTCGAAAAGGGGGGTGGGGGTAAACTCTTTCCGCATAGTAATCTTATTGGGAGAAAATTTAACATAACTCAATTTTCAGAAAACTTTATGATAAAATATATGAATATTTGAACTATATCATTTTGTATTTATTGTTGATTTTTGACAAGATATCTAAACGGGTAAGGTATTTCAAATGAAATCGAGTACTGGATCTTAAATATTTCCAACCAGTAGAACTATATTTGCACTAGATGCCCTCCTCTAATAGCAAGAAGAGAATTCTTTCAATCATTCACTCGCTTTCACCATACTTAATTCATAATGAATTCATCCATCATTATGCCTATATGAAAACATGTACCACCAGAGATTCACATCAACAACAACTCAGATCTCATATTAGTATTCCAAGCTTTCGTCCAGAATTACAAATGAGAATGCATTGCGAACAACTGCTGTAACTGATGACATAGCAAAATTTTGCTAGCTATATGGAGTTGAAGGGTAGTACTATGCCATGGAGTTCTCTTATATCGGATGTGCTTGCACTTGATGAAATTGTTCCTACTCTTTTATTTTGGTTTTCATCCTGGCCCGTAGTCGTTCCATGAGAATTGTCTGTACCTGGAGGCTATAACAAAAAACATCATATTTTCTATGAAATTGATCATGATGACATAAGGCTTATCTCCAACTATTTCATGCTGAAAGCAAAATGTCTATTTTTATTAAAGACATAAGATCTGATTAGAATAGACAAATATTTATAAAGTACATGTAGCAAGGACTAAATTTGACGACACGTTTAAAGAAAGTAATTAGAGCTCTTTGTCATGTAGTTCTGATACTCACGTCAAAAGCAGAAAAACGTTTTATTGAGTGCATTTCTGATATAAGAATACTGGATATAACGCCTCCCTGTGTTTCTAAATAATGCGTGCTTTTGTTCTAGAATACTCGGCTATTATTGTTTTTGCATTCCATTGCAGCTGGCCCAACTTGGTCTTCTTTTCTTTGGTGTAAATGTTAATGATGGAACAAATGTACATGGATTATATGATAATCTACTGATGTTTGCTTACTTTTCAAAATATGTCAGATGGGTTATGTATATAAATATTTGCAATAGTCTTAATGAATGGAAGGTTCATCAATGACATGAAGAATATACATGTGTGTCGTCTTGAAGTTATTTTATTCATGGATCAAATGTAACTATATGATATTATTTTGTTTAGTACACACTAGTATTTTAGTTCTATCGATGAGCAAAAAGCTCAATGCTATTCACATCAATGAAATGTTTTAGAAATCTTTGTTCCTAACCCTATAACCACCAACTATATTCCAAATGTAAATCCATGTTTGTCACTGCTAGACTCTCACAATGCCCACTTTCATATACATTGATTACGACGAGGTGCTGTAATGTTCGAACACTACAAGTATTCCTTATTCCACCTAATTGATCGGAATAAACACATTAACCAAGTAAAAGAGCTATATTCCACCCTGAATCAGCCCAAAAGCGATAACAAGTGGATTCTAGGATAATTGTGTAGGATAAACACATTCCCTATAGTAGGCGGACTAATCAAATTTCGCCAAGTTGGGGGGGGGGGGAGAAAACAATTTCCGCGCGCTGATCATATTGAGAGCAATTATAACATAAGCTCATTTTCCACAAAACGTTATAATAAAATACATGAATCTTTGAACTATATCGTTTCTTATTTATTATTGCTTTTGATAAGATATGCAAACGGGAAAGATATTTCAAACGATATCGGCTACTGGATTTGAAATATTTTAAACCAGTAAGAAATATATTTGCACTAGGTTCCTTCCTGAAATAGCAAGAAGGGCCTTCTTTCAATCATTCATTCGCTTCCACCATACTTAATTCATCTTTTGTAAATGTATGTTAGTCAATGTTTCCATCAGTATGCTAATACGTAAATATATACCACTGACGAGTCATATCCCCAACAACTTAGATCACAGATAAGTATTCCAAGCTTTCCTCCACAACTACCAATGACAATGCATTACGAACATCTCATGTAACCGATGAGATATCAAAGTTTTGCTGGTATGTGCAGCTTAAAGGTACTACTATCCCATCGAGATCTCTAACCTCTGATGCGAGTGGACTTGATGAAGTTCTTCCCATTACATTATTTTCGTCTTCGTGCTGGCCCGTAGTCGTTTCGTGAGAATTGTCTGTACCTGGAGGCTATAACAAAAAAGATCATATTTTCTATGAAATTCATCATGATGACAAAAGGCTTATCTCTATTTCATGCTGATAGAAACATATCTTCTTTCATTAAACACATAAGATCTGATTAAAATAGACGGGTATTTATAAAGGACATGTAGTAAATTAGCTACAAATGACTAATATTGAAGAAAAGTTCAAAGTAAGATAATGAAAAATATTTGTCATGTAGATCTGATATTCATGTGAAAATCCTGCAGGTTTTATTTAGTGTATTTCTTTTGTAAGAATAGTGGATATAATGGTTCCCTTTGTTTCTAAATAATGCATGTCCTTGTTCTAGTATACTCGGCTAATATTGTCTTTGCATTCCTCTGCAGCTGGCCCAACTCGTCCTTGTTTTCTTTTGGTGTAAGTGTTAATGATCGAACCAATGTATATGGATTGCTGCTAATTTATTGAAGTTTGCTAACTTTTCATGTCAGATGGAAAATATACATAAATCTTTGCAATAGTGTTAATGGATGGAAGGTTCTCAATGACATGAAGAATACACAAGTGTGCCTTCTTCACGTTGTGTTATTTCTGGATTACATGTAACTATATGATATTATTCTTTGAGTACACAATTCTTATTTTAATTTTATCTATAAAGGAAAAGAACAATGCTTTTTCATCATTTAAGTTTTTCACAAATCGTTTTTTCTAATCCTATAATCACCACCTATATTCCAAAATGTAAATCCTTCTTTGCCACGGTTAGATCCTCACAATGTACACTTTCATATAGATTGAAAATGACCAGGTGAAGTAATTTCCGAACACTACAACTTCCATTATAAACTTGCATAGTTTCCACCTAATTAACCGGAATATACACAATATCCTAATAAAAGAGTCATATTCTAGCATGAATCATTCTAAAAGCGATCACAAGTGGAATCTAGGATAATTATGTAGGATATACACATTCTCCATAGTAGGTAGGATAAACGTATTTAACCAAGGGGGTGGTGGTAAACTCTTTCTGCATAGTAATCTTATTGAGAGCAAATATAACATGAGTTCAGTTTCCAGAAAACATTATGATAAAATACATGAATATTTGAACTATATCATTTTTGAATTTATTTTTGTTTTTTTGACAATATATCTAATCGGGAAAGATATTTGAAATGAAATCGAGTACTGGATCTGAAATATTTCCAACCAGTAAGAACTATATTTGCACTAGATGCCTTCCTCTAATAGCAGGAAGGGAATACTTTCAATCATTCACTCGTTTCCACCATACTTAATTAATCTTTGTAAATGTATGTTGGCCCATGGTTCCATCATTATGCCTATATGAAAACATGTACCACAATAGAGTCATATCAACAACAACTCAGATCTCATATTAGTATTCCAAACTTTCGTCCAGAATTACAAATGAGAATGCATTGCGAACAACTGCTGTAACTGATGACATAGCAAAGTTTTGCTAGCTATTTGCAGATTAAAGGGTAGTACTATGCCATGGAAATCTCTTACATCTGATATGCATGCACTTGATGAAGTTGTTCCTACTCCTTTATTTTTCTTTTCATGCTGTCCCGTAGTCGTTCCATCAGAATTGTCTGTACCTGGAGGCTATAGCAAAAGAGATTATATTTTGTATGAAATTGATCATGATGACATAAGGCTTATCTACAACTATTTGATGCTGATAGAAAAGTATCTGCTTTCATTAAACACATAAGATCTGATTAGAATAGATAAATATTTATAAAGTACATGTAGTAATGACTAACTTTGACGACACGTTTAAATAAAGTAATTAGAACTATTTGTCATGTAGTTCTGATACTCATGTCCAAAGCAGCCAAACGTTTCATTGAGTGTATTTCTGATATAAGAATGCTGGATATAACTCTTCTCTTAGTTTCTAAATAATGCCTGTTTTTGTTCTAGTATAATCAGCTATTAGTTTTTGTTTGCATTCCACTTCAGCTGGCCCAACTTGGTCTTCTTTTCTTTGGTGTAAATGTTAATGATGGAACAAATGTACATGGATTATGTGATAATCTACTGATGTTTGCTTACTTTTCAAAATATGTCTGATGGGTTATGTCTATAAATATTTGCAATAGTCTTAATGAATGGAAGGTTCATCAATGACATGAAGAATATACTTGTGTGTCTTCTTGAAGTTGTGTTATTCTTGGATCACCTATAATTATATGATAGTATTTTTTCCGTACACAATGCGCATTTTATTTCTATCCATGAGCATGATGCTCAATGTTATTCACATCAATTAAAATTTTCACAAATCGTTTTTCCTAACCCTATAACCACCACCTCTATTCGAAATGTAAATCCTTCCTTGCCACTGTTAGACTCTCACAATGTCCACTTTCAAATACATCCATAATGACGAGATGCTGTAATGTTCGAACACTACAAGCATCCCTTATTTCCATCTAATTGATCGGAATAAACACATTAACCAAGTAAAAGAGCTATATTCCACCCTGAATCAGCCCAAAAGCGATTACAAGTGGAATCTAGGATTGCTGTATAGGATAAACTCTTTCCCCATAGTAGGCGGACTAAACAAATTTCGCCAACGGGGAGTGGGAGAAATCACTTTCCGCGTGCTAATCATATTGAAAGCAATTATAACATAAGCTCATTTTCCAGAAAACTTTATGATAAAATACATGAATCTTTGAACTATATCGTTTTTTATTTATTATTCCTTTTTGACAGTAAGAAAAATATTTGCACTTGGTTCCTTCCTGAAATAGCAAGAAGGCCTTCTTTCAATCATTCATTCGCTTCCACCATACTTAATTCATCTTTTGTAAATGTATGTTGCCTCATGTTTCCATCATTATACTAATACGTAAACATTTACCACCAGAAAGTCATATCCCCAACAACTTAGATCACTGATTAGTATTCCAAGCTTTCCTCCATAACTACAAATGAGAATCTATTACTAACATCTGCTGTAACTGATGAGATATCAACGTTTTGCTATTAGTTGCATCTTAAAGGTACTACTGTCCCATGGAAATCTCTAACCTCTGATGTGGGTGGACGTGATGTAGTTCTTCCCATTCCTTTATTTTCGTCTTTTTGTTGGACTGTAGTCGTTCCGTCAGAATTGCTTGTACCTGGAGGCTATAACAAAAGAGATCATATTTTCTATGAAATTCATCATGACCACATAAGGCTTATCTCCAATTATTTCATGCTGATAGAAACGTATCTGCTATCATTAAACCCATAAGATCTGATTAGAATACAAAGGTATTTATAAAGGACATATAGCAAATTAGCTACAAATCACTAACTTTGAGGACAAATTTACAATAAGGTAATGAGAAATATTTGTCATGTAGGTCTGATATTCATGTCAAAATCCTGCAAGTTTCATTTAGTGTATTTCTGATGTAACAATAATGTATATAATGCTTCTATATGTTTCTAAATAATGCATGACTTTGTTCTAGTATACTCGGCTAATATTGTCTTTGCATTCTTATGCAGCTGGCCCAACATGGTCTTGCTTCTTTTGGTGTAAATGTTAAAGATGGAACCAATGTGCATGGATTGCTGATAATTTACTGATGTTAGCTAACTTTTCATCTCAGATGGAGTATGTACATAAATCTTTGCAATAGCGTTAATGAATGGATGGTTCTCAATGACATGAAGAATACACAAATGTGCCTTCTTGAAGTTGTTATTACTGAATTACATGTAACTATATGATATTATTCTTTGAGCACACGATGCATATTTTACTTCTATCTATAAGCAAAAAGGACAATGCTATTTAGATCAAATAATTTTTCACAAATCGTTTTTTTTTTAATCATATAACCACCACCTATATTCGAAAACATAAATCCTTTTTTGACACGGTTAGGTGCTCACAATGTACACTTTCATATAAATTGATAATGACCAGAAGAAGTAATTTTCAAACACAACAACTTCCATTATAAACTTGCATAGTTTCCACCTAATTAACTGAAATAGGCATATTAACCTAATAAAAGAGTTATATTCGACCCTGAATCACCCTAAAAGCGATCACAAGTGGAATCTAGAATAATTATGTAGGATAAACACATTTCCCCTAGTAGGCGGAATAAACGTATTTCGCCAAGAGGGGCCGGGTGGGGATGTAAACTTTTTCCGCCTAGTATTCTTATTGACAGCAAATAGAGCATTAGCTCAATTTCCAGAAAACTTTATGATAAAATACACGAATCTTTGAACTATATCATTTTGTATTTATTGTTGATTTTTGACAAGATATCTAAATGGGAGAAACATTTCAAATGAAATCGGGTACTGGATCTGAAATATTTTCAACCAGTAAGAACTATATTTGCACTAGATACCTTCCTCTAATAGCAGGAAGGGAATTCTTTCAACCATTCACTCGCTTCCACCATACTTAATTCATCTGTTGTAAATATATGCTGGCCCATGTTTCCATCATTATGCCTATATGAAAACATGTACCACCAGAAAGTCATATCAACAACAACTCAGATCACATATTAGTATTCCAAGCATTCGTCCAGAATTACAAATGAGAATGCATTCCGAACAAATGCTGTAACTGATGACATATCAAAGTTTTGCTAGCTATTTGCAACTTAAAGGGTAGTACTATGCCTTGGTGTTCTCTTACATCTGATGTGCTTGCACTCAATGAAGTTGTTCCTACTGCTTTATTTTGGTCTTCATGCTGGACCGTAGTCGTTCTGTCAGAATTGTCTGTACCTGGAGGCTATAACAAAGGAAATCATATTTTTCTATTAAATTGATCATGACGACATAAGTCTTATCTCTAACTATTTGATGCTGATAGAAACGTACCTTCTTTCATTAAACACATAAGATCTGATTAGAATAGACAGGCATTTATAAAGTACATGTAGTAAATTGCTACCAATGACTAAGTTTGAGGACACGTTTAAAATAAAGTAATTAGAAACATTTGTCATATAGATCTGATACTCGTGTTAAACTCGTGCAAGTTTCATTTAATGTAATTCTGATGTTAGAATAATGGATATAATGTTTCGGTATGTTTTTAAATAATGCGTGTCTTTTTTCTTTTATACTCGGCTAATGTTGTCTTTGCTGTCCTCTGCAGCTGGCCCAACTTGGTCTTTTTTCGTTTGGTGTAAATGTTAATGATGGAATAAATGTACATGGATTATCTGCTAATCTACTGATGTTTGCTTACTTTTCAAAATATGTCAGATGGGTTATGTATATAAATATTTGCAATAGTCTTAATGAATGGAAGGTTCATCGATGACATGAAGAATATACATGTCCGTCTTCTCAAGTTTGTTATTCCTGGAGTTCATGAAATTATATATCATTCTTTGAGTACAAAATGAGTATTTTAGTTTTATCTATAGGCAAAAAGCTCAATGCAATTCACATCAATTCAATTTTTAACAAATTGTTCCTACCCTTATAATAACCACCTATTGTCCAAATGTAAATCTTTCTTTGCCACTGTTAGATCCTCACAATGTACACTTTCATCTAAATTGACTATAAGAAGGTGAAGTAATTTTCGAACAATACAACCTCCGTTATAAACATGCATAAAACTCCGCCTAATAAACGGTAATAAACACATTAACCATGTAAAGGATATATATTCCACACTCAGTCAGCCTAAAAGTGATAACAAGTGGAATCTAGGATAATTATGTAGGATAAACACATTCCCCCTAGTAGGCGGAATAAACATTTTACCAAAGGGTGGCCTGTAAACTCTTTCCGCATAGTAATCTTATTGAGAACAAATATAACATAAGCTCAATTTCCAGAAAACTTTATGATAAAATACATGAATCTTTGAACTATATCATTTTTATTTATTATTAATTTTTGACAAGATATATAAACGGAAAAGATATATCAAACAAAATCGGGTACTGGATCTGAAATATTTCCAACCAGTAAGAACTATATTTTCTACTAGATGCCTTCCTATAATAGCAGGAAGGGAATTCTTTCAATTACTCACTCGCTTCCACCGTACTTAATTCATCTTTTGTAAATGTATGTTGGCCCATGGTTCTATCATTATGCCTATAGAAAAACATGTACCATCAGACAGTCATATCAACAACTCAGATCACATATTAGTATTGCAAGCTTTCCTCCAGAATTACAAATGACAATACATTGCGAACAACTTCTGTAACTTATGACATAGCAAAGTTTTGCTAGGTGTTTGCAGCTTAAAGGGTAGTACTATGCGCTGGACATCTCTTACATCGGATGTGCTTGCACTTGATGAAGTTGTTCCTACTCCTTTATTTTGGTTTTCATGCTGGACCGTAGTCGTTCCGTCAGAATTGTCTGTACCTGGAGGCTATAACAAAAGAGATCATACTTTTTATTAAATTGATGATGATAACATAAGGCTTATCTCCAACAATTTCATGCTGATAGAAAAATATCTGCTTTCATTAATCACATCAGATCTGATTAGAATAGACAGGTATTTATAAAGGACATGCAGAAAATTGCTAGAAATGACTAAGTCTGAGGACACATTTAAAATGAAGAAATGAGAAATATTTCTCATATATATCTGATACTCGTGTCAAGATCACGCAAGTTTCATTTACTGTATTTCTGATATTAGAGTAATGGATATAATGTTTCTGTATGTTTCTAAATAATGCGTGTCTTTGTTCTAGTATACACAGCTAATGTTTCATCTTGTATAAACGTATGTTTGCCCATGTTTCCATCATTATGCTTGCAGGTAAACATTTGCCACCAGACAGCCATATCAACAACAACTCAGATCACATATTAGTATATCTATCTTTCCTCCAAAATTGCAAATGACAATGAATTACGAAGGTCTGCTGTAACTGATGACATATCAAAGTTTTGCTAGGTATTTGCAGCTACAAGGGTTCTACTATCCCCTGGAGATCTTTTACCTCTGATGCGATTGGACTTGATGAAGCTGTTGCACCTCCTTTATTTTGGTCTTCATGCTGGCCCGTAGACGTTCCGTCAGATTTGTCTGTACCTGGAGACTATAACAAAATAGATCGTATGTTCTATGAAATTGATCATGATAACACAATGTTTATCTCCAAATATTTCATGCTGATAGAAAAGTATCTGCTTTCATTAAACACATAAACTCTGATTAGAATAGACAGGTACTTATAAAGTACATGTAGGAATGACTAACTTTGAGACACTTTTAAATAAAGTAATGAGAAATATTTGTCATGTAGATCTTATGTTCATGTCAAAATCCTCCAAGTCTCATTGAGTTTCATTGAGTGTGTTTCTGATATAAGTATACTGGATATAATGCTTCTCTGTGTTTCTAAATAATGCATGTTTTGTTTTAGTTTACTCGGTTAGTACTGTCTTTCCATTCCTTTGCAGCTGGCCCAACATGGTCTTCTTCTCTTTGATATAAACGTTAATGATGGAATGAATGTACATGGATTGTCTGCTATCTACTGATGATTGCTTACATTTTAATATATGTCAGCTGGAGTATGCACATAAATCTTTGCAATAGTCTTAATGAATGGAAGGTTCATGAATGACATGAAGAATACACGTGTATGTTTTCTTGAAGTAATGTTATTCTTGGATTTCATGTAAGTAAATCATATTAGTTTTTGCGTACACATTGCGTATTTTATTTCTATATAAGAAGAAAAAGCTCAATGCTATTCAAAACAACTCAATCTATAACAAATAGTTTTTTCAAACCCTATAACCACCACCTATATTCCAAATGTAAATCCTTCTTGGCACTGTTAGATGTTCACAATGTACATGTAAACGTACATTGATTATGGTGAGCGTTCAGTAATTTTCGAACACTCTAACCTCCATTATCAATGCGCGTGATTTCCACTGAATTAGCCGAAAGAAACATTTTAAAATAGTAAAAGAGATTTATTCCACCCTGAATCAGTCCAAAAGCGTTAACAACTGGAGTCTAGGATAATTATATAGGAGAAACAAATTTCCCCTAGTAAGCGGAAAACAAAAATTCGGTAAAGGTGCAAGATAATAAATATATTCTGTATACTAATTTTATTGAGGGCAAATATAACATAAACGCAGTTTCCAGACAAATTTATGATAAGAGACAAGAATCTTCGCACCATATCGTTCTGTATTTGTTCTTGCTTTTTAGAAAAAATATGTACACGGGAATGATATTTCAAACGAAATCGGGCACTGCATCTGAAATATTTTCAACAAGCACGAACTATATTTGCACTAGATGTCGTCTTGCAATAGCAGGAAGGGAATTCTTTCAATCATTCATTCGTTTCCAGTTTACTCAATTCATCTTTCCAAAATGTGCGTTGGCCCATGTTTCCATCATTATGCTTTATGAAAACACCAGAGAGTCATATCAACAACAACTCAGATCACATATTATTCGAAGCTTTCCTGCAGAATTACAAATGACAACATATTACGTAGTTCTGCTGTAACTGATTACATATCAAAGTTTTGGTAGGTATTTGCAGCTTAAAGGGTTCTACTATCCCCCGGAGATCTCTTACCTCTGATGTGCTTAGACTTGATGAAGCTGATTCACCTCCTTTATTTTGGTCTTCATACCGACACATAGTCGGTCCGTCAGAATTGTCTGTACCTGGAGGCTGTAATAAAATCGATCATATTTTCTATGCAATTGATCATGATAATATATGGCTTATATCATTAAACACATACGATCTGTTTAGAATAGGCAGGCATTTATAAAGCACACGTAATAAAATGCTACAAATGACAAACGTTGAGGACACGTTTAAAGTAAAGTAATGAAATATGTTTGTGATGTAGAGCTCATATTCATTTAAAAATCATACAAAGTTCAATTCACATATTTCTGATCATAGAATAACGAATATAATGCTTCTCTATGTTTCTAAATAATGTGTGTTTTTGTTCTAGTATACTCGACTAATATTGTCGTTGCAATCCTCTGCACCTGGCCCAACTTGCTCTTCTTTTGTTGTTATTCCTGGATCACATGTAATTATATTATATATTGTTTTGAGTACACAATGCGTAGTTTAGGTCTATCATAAGTATAAAGCTCAATGCTATTCACATCAATTAAATTGTTCACAAATCATTTTTCCTAACCTAATAACCACCACCTATATTCCAAATGTAAATCTTTCTTTGCCACTGTGAGACGCTCACAATGCGCACTTACATATGCATTGAATATGAGGAGGTGCAGTTATTTTCGAACACTACAAACATGCTTAATTTCCATCTAATTAATCGGAATAAACACATTAATCAAGTGAAAGAGCTATATTCCACGCTGAATCAGCCTAAAAGCGATAATAAGTGGAATCTAGGATAATTATGTAGGACAAACAAAAGTAGTAATAAAAAGGGGCCATGAGCACAGTTTTTGACCTTTTGTTAAGTTTCCATAGATACAGGCTTTTTTCAGTGTTTTAAGGCTTCTATGGAATACAAAGAACGCATAAAAGACGGGGAAAATATGCGTGACCCATCACCATAAATTTTACATCATGAAATATAATCAGTCTACAAACCTTCTAAAAATATGAAACGAACCTGCAATTGGAAAAGTCAACATCATGCTCATTGGCCCCCTTTTCACTACCACTATTATATCAAACAACGCAAGTTCGATAACGACCTAACGCAAGTGTGTTTATCCCGTCAACACAATAACGTTTGTCATAAAAGTTAGTTAAACCTTGCTTTGCAACTTTATCAGTTTTTATTTGATGTTTATACGATCTGATCCCTGTCATTGACGCGGTATGTTTTTCATTGTCAAACAATACTGATAGATAATTATTGTGTTTGATATTTTTCTTTACAACGGATTTTTTAATCCCTTTTAATTCTTTTGTTTCCTCTCTAGAAGCTTCCTTGAGCGAATACATCTTGCTACGAAGACCAACAAATTCTTCTACAGGTCTAAAACAAAACTCATCTTTCATTAACCCGATTACGTTCTTATTAGTTGGATCGTGAAATGGATTATTAGTAGCTATATCAGATAAATCAAATTCATCGCGGTGATCATAAATGTCTTTGTATGCATCATCGGTAAATATTTCATAAACGAGCGAATCAGTATCAGTAAATAACAAATTTGATTCAGGCCAGATAGATTTAGTAAACCTATAATAAAAATTATACATGAGCCATATTGAGATCTCTAACACTGACGCGCCGACAAATATTGGTTTATGAAGAATTAGATTTGATTTATACTTTTTAACCATGACATGGTTATCATTCATGCATATCAACCCAGCAAACTTATTTGATGCAACTAACTTACTGTTTCGACTTTTGCTATTAACGAGTTCAATATCAACACTGTTACGGATATTTTCCATGGTCTCTCCAATTACGGAATTGTTCATAAGCTTGAAGAAATCTTTTTCTAATGCGGATTTTGCTGCAGTTCTAGAGTCATTGTTATACTTGATATATTGTGCCATCCAACGTGATTGTTTTACTCTCAGCACTCGATGAATCGTTCTCAAAATTAATCCAGCATCAAGTGCTTGCTTGAGATTTCTATAATGACAAACATAATTACGTTTGTTATGTAAACTTGGTACTAGTTTTTCAACAGAGCAAGGTTTTCCAATACGATTTAATAATTGTTTTGCTGACAACAACGAATCAGGTATAATCATCTTTGCTGATAGGAATGGATAATAAGTATGGTTGCCATGTAATTGTGTTGGATAATCAAAATCAACCTCAACGAAATACGTATGATCAGCATCAGATAAATCTTTTGTTAAATCAACTGTGTCATTGAGGAATTCTTTTACAGTTACCCAGCAATCACAAGCAAACAGCATACTTTGAGACATTGCCCAGCTGTATAACGAATTTTCATCAAGATAGGCAATAAATGAAGAAGGTTCATCAGAATTAAAATCAAGTAACTATTTATTGTTGGCGCGCGCATACGTCTTTGATATAACACTTATTCCACCGCGAATTGATCGCTCGATAAAGTGATACATGTCGATGTGATCCTCAGTTATCAATTCCACTTCAGCTCGGGTTAATTTAAATAAAGCATCCCACGACAATCCCGGCGATCAGAAATAGCAACATGGATCCAGCTTATATTTATCAATGCTAGGTCTGCGAAAACTTATGAAAATATCGTCGAGAAGCAACGTGTCTTGAATCAGATATAAATCCAAATAATCTCCGATAGTTTTACAACTAAATGTATTCCAAACTAGATGAGCATGCTCAAATTCTTTATATTAAATAAAAAATATTTCTGTATTATTTAAGCTCGAGTAAAACTGATCTTTATTTGGTAATGAAGTTTCTGAGAGACGCTCCACATTGTCGAGGTACTGATAAGGAAAAATTCCTTTCTTTGTCATTAAATTAACACGATCACCAAAATCTTCTGTCAGTGACGGGAAATCTTTACAATTACCAGCTAATGAATCCAATGAACTGTTCATGAATTGCATGCTATCGATAAAACGAAGATTACCAACTGACAACGACATAAATTTGTCAGCGTTGTTTGTAATACCGTTTATCTTCCGATCATGACATAACCGAATAATGTCAGGATGACCAATTGCGTTAACGATAAAATGACCATCATATCCACGGAAATTATGAGCGATGCAGGGAATAAACTGAATCATCGTTTGAGGGATTTAATAAAACCTATAAAGTTCACCTCGACACTGAAATAAAATCATAAAACTATCGGAGATTATTTGGATTTATATCTGATTCAAGACACGTTGCTTCTCGACGATATTTTTATAAGTTTTCGCAGACCTAGCATTGATAAATATAAGCTGGATCCATGTTGCTATTTCTGATCGCCGGGATTGTCGTGGGATGTTTTATTTAAATTAACCCGAGCTGAAGTGGAATTGATAACTGAGGATCACATCGACATGTATCACTTTATCGAGCGATCAATTCGCGGTGGAATAAGTGATATATCAAAGACGTATGCGCGCGCCAACAATAAATAGTTACTTGATTTTAATTCTGATGAACCTTCTTCGTTTACTGTCTATCGTGATGAAAATTCGTTATAGAGCTGGGCAATGTCTCAAAGTATATCATTTTATTGTTGGGTAACTGTAAAAGAATTCCTCAATGACACAGTTGATTTAACAAAAGATTTATCTGATGCTGATCATACGTATTTCGTTGAGGTTGATTTTGATTATCCAACACAATTACATGACAACCATAATTATTGTCCATTCCTACCAGCAAAGATGATTATACCTGATTCGTTGTTGTCAGCAAAACAATTATTAAATCGTATTGGAAAACCTTGCTCTGTTGAAAAACTAGTACCAAGTTTACATAACAAACGTAATTATGTTTGTCATTATAGAAATCTCAAGCAAGCACTTGATGCTGGATTAATTTTGAGAACGATTCATCGAGTGCTGAGAGTAAAACAATCACGTTGGATGGCACAATATATCAAGTATAACAATGACTCTAGAACTGCAGCATAATCCGCTTAGAGAAAGATTTCTTCAAGCTTATGAACAATTCCGTATTTGGTAAGACCATGGAAAATATCCGTAACAGTGTTGATATTGAACTCGTTAATAGCAAAAGTCGAAACAGTAAGTTAGTTGCATCAAATAAGTTTGCTGGGTTGATACGCATGAATGATAACCTTGTCATGGTTAAAAAATATAAATCAAATCTAATTCTTCATAAACCAATATTTGTCGGCGCGTCAGTGTTAGAGATATCAAAATGGCTCATGTATAATTTTTATTATAGGTTTACTAAATCTATCTGGCCTGAATCAAATTTGTTATTTACTGATACTGATTCGCTCGTTTATGAAATATTTACCGATGATACATACAAAGACATTTATGATCACCGCGATGAATTTGATTTATCTGATATAGCTACTAATAATCCATTTCACGATCCAACTAATAAGAAAGTAATCGGGTTAATGAAAGATGAGTTTTGTTTTAGACCTGTAGAAGAATTTGTTGGTCTTCGTAGTAAGATGTATTCGCTCAAGGAAGCTTCTAGAGAGGAAACAAAAAAATTAAAAGGGATTAAAAGATCTGTTGTAAAGAAAAATATCAAACACAATAATTATCTATCAATATTGTTGGACAATCCAAAACACACGGCGTCAATGACAGGAATCAGATCGTATAAGCATCAAATAAAAACTGATAAAGTTATAAAGCAAGGTTTAAGTAATGTTGATGACAAACGTTATTGGATTGACTGGATAAACACACTTGTGTTGTTTGATATGATAGTAGTAATAAAAAGGGGGCCAATGAGCATGATGTTGATTTTTCCAATTAGAAGTTCGTTTCATAATTTTAGAAGGTTTGTAGACTGATTATATTTCATGATGGAACATCTATGGTGATGGGTCACGCATATTTTCCCCGTCTTTTATGCGTTTTTTGTCCTCCATAGAAGCCTAAAAAGACTGAAAAAAGCCTGTATCCATGGAAACGTAAAAAGGGTCAAAAACTGTGCTCATGGCCCCCTTTTATTACTACTACATATTCATCCTAGTAGGTGGGGGGAAAAACACTTTCCACATAGTAATCTTACTGACAGCAAATATAACATAAGGTCATTTTCCAGAAAACTTTATAATAAGATACATGAATCTTTGAACTATATCGTTTTCTATTTATTATTGCTTTTTGACAAAATATGTAAACTGGAAAGATATTTCAAACGAAATCGGGTACTGCATCTGAAATGTTTCCAATCAGTAAGATATATATTTGTACTAGATGCCTTCCTCTAATAGCAGGAAGGGAATTCTTTCAATCATTCTTTGTCTTCCACCATACTTAATTCATCTTGTGCAGTGTATGTTGGCCCATGTTTCCATCATTATGCTATATGTAAACATTTACCACCAGAAAGTCGTATCAACAACAGCTCAGAGCACATATTAGTATTCCAAGCTTTCCTCCAGAATTACAAATGACAATGCATTACGTACATCTGCTGTGAGCATGTATCTTCTTTCATTAAAGACATAATATTTGATTTGAATAGGCGGGTTTTTATAAAGCACATTTATTAAATTGCAACAAATGCAAACTTTGAGGACACAACTGAAACAAAGTGATGAAAACTGTGATGTAGAGCTCATACTTATGTCATAATCATGCAAATTTTAATTCATGTACTTCTGATCTTAGAATAATGGATATAATGCTTCTCTACGGTTCTAAATAATGCGTGCTTTTGTTCTAGTATACTCGACTAATATTGTCCTTGCACTCCTCTGCAGCGGTCCACCTTGGTCTTGTTTTCTTTGCTGTAAGTGTTAATGATGGAACAAATGTACATGGATTATGTGCTAATCTACTGATGTTTGCGAACTTTTCAATACGGGTCAGATGGAGTATGTACATAAATATTTGCAATAGTCTTAATGAACGGAAGGTTCATCAATGACATGAAGAATACATATCTGTGTCTTCTAGAAATTGTTTTATACCTGGATTACATGTAATTATATGATAGTCAATCTGGATTCATCAATAGGCCCTGGCACTGAATGGGAATGGGAATCTTGATATTTATCAAGAAGCATCTTGATCATTTACCGCTACTATTACATATCAGCAGGTTGCCCTTTGATATTTTAAAGTTTTAAGCAGTTGCATTATGAGCATCGTTAACCACCGAAGATGAAATTTAGTTCGAAGGAATCAACGTTTATCCAGACGGATAGTTAATTGTCTTTGGTGCTGGTGTTTAAGATTAGATTTTTATAAATATGTAGGTAATAGAACTTGACCGTAGTGATGTGGTTGCGGAATTTAAAGACGGAGTATTGGATCAGTTGGCAGCAGATGTTTGACATCAGTAACAATTTTTCTCTGCTCGTTCACGAATACCTACTTAAAGGAGATGTTACCAAACCCTCTTAAGAACTATCATGTAATCATGTTAAAGGTCAAGTCGACATTGTGACTTGTAATCACCCTGATGAGCCACTATCAACTCGAGGCCAGCTTCGAATCATTGCACGTGCACTTGAAAATGCTGCATCATTGACCTCATTACCAGGTGAAAGAACACTCCGGGATTGTTTCTACATTAGCGAAGTGGCATTCACCGATGTATCCACACCGGTTAAGTTCAACAATGAATACTTAAAACCATCATTGAACGATTTGAGAAGAGAATAGTATCGACTATTATTTAAAAAAAGACATACTTGTTCAGGTCTCAGTTATTGGACAAAGACGACCGTTAGATGCGAATGGGTCTGACGTAATCAAGTGTTTTTGAATGAGAAGGGTGCCAGCACAACAGAGTGCATCATCGCAAGAGATTTAAGTATTTCCGATTCAGAAATCTTTTATAACTGCACGAAAACTGTGCTAGTCAAAAGGAGTAATTTACTAGAAGTGAGCGTGCTTAATGTGCCTGCTCGTGATAATTAAAATATGCGATTTTATTATTTATAAAAACACGCGTGTTTGGTCGTGAGTGCTATTGTGGTCTCGCAGCAACTATCGGTCTTGGTGTGACTGGAAGCACGACAACATTAGCCAGTGTAGGTGCACCAATCGGTATTATTTTCAGAGCTATATCAATAGTAATCGGCATCTCTGGTGCGGCAAGTCAGTTAATTTCGATGCGACTGCAATCCCGAGTACACAACTATTTAGAATTGCTTTCAGCTACATAAAGGAGTTTCAGTGCAATCGGGCTAAAATATAATCAATGTGGCTGGGATTGAAACTGTGCTGCCGGAAATGGAAAAAGAACAGAAAGCTTCAAGCACAAATACGAAACCGCAGTTACAGAACTACAGACAGTAAACGTCAAGTAAAAAATGCCCAATCATCGAGCAACGTGGGTGAATTGATCACTATCATAAACTTTCCTGCCCGAGCAGATCTCTCTCTTTCTGCAGGATTTTCGTTTTTGCAACAACTACAGACAAGAGTAGAACGAAATTGGGCTTTTACCTTATTCACTACACTATAGGAATATGTATGGTACTACGAAGCTCTAAACCAATGACTGGCTCACTCGTGCAAGACAAATACTGGTTCAAACATGGGCAATGATCATGTTTTATACAATTTAAACCCACTGGTTTTTAACGGCCCCTCCACTGGAAAAACAATGGGGCAATATACATTTGCTTGATGAGCCTACAATATATTTTGCTATGCATCCTTAATTTGTATTGTTTTGTGTGCTAGTTGATCTCAATGATTACATGTTATATATATATATATATATATATATATATATATATATATAACAACAACCTTAACTCTATATATATATATATATATATATATATATATATATATATATATATATATATGCTGCTATGCCTAACTACTATATATATATAAGCATAATTGTATTGTGTTGTGATTGGCCTTAGTCAATAATCAGGTTAAGGACCCATCTGAGAAGACACCTTTATTTTGCAAATACAATAGCATATAGCTAATATTTCTCTATGATTATATATTAAATATGCAGATCATTCTTAATGAAGGGACACATGTTTACTTGTATCTGCATTTATAACCGTATGTTTCCACTTGGAATTCCTTCTTATGTTGACAACATGATGCCCTTTAAAGAAAGGTGACCTTCATTTTGGCTATGTCAAAGCTTTTTATATTATTATTGTACACTTCAAAATTACTCATCACCACCTTAACGTCTGAAGTGGAATTAATTTTATTGTTGTGGTCAGGTTTTAATTTGATTGAATTTATTTATTTAAATTATTCACTGGAATTACACAATGCTCATTAATATTTCTTGGAGAAAATCATTTTTTGGGGAATTATTCTGAATTCATTCAAGGACATTTTGGATTATATTACTGTAATAAATCAAGACTGTTAATACATCGCCACATTCCAGGCTATTGACACATTAGCACATTCGAAGTTTGAATTTATTCGGATCACAATTGGAATTCATTTGGGACTCTATTCATTAGACTTGGTATGGAGATGTTATGTATATTTGGGATTTAATTAACAATATTATAAGTTGTTTTTGCAAAACATTTCGGTGTTCGCTCTTTTCTTTTACTTAGTTTTTTCTAAGACCATAGGGTCATAGCAATTTAAATATAAGCCAGATCACTTGCTGGTCACGTCCGGTTTAACCATGTGGAGCTTGAGATTTATGTTTCGCCATTTCGCTCAACGGACACCTCATGAGAAAGAAAACCCATGAGCTGGAAACCGGTACAGTTATTTGTTCACGAGTCTATGGGCACTTTCGGCATTGGCACCTGGATCTATTTGCCCGATTCACAAAGGGTAATCAAAGATTTCTAAGTGTGTGTGATTTGGAATATGAACATGGCTTTAACAGCTTTAGTCATATTGCTAGAATCTCTCCAATGTGGCAGTTTATAGCAGGTAAACATAGCTACTACTGGTGTAAAAATAAGTAGATTATTGCTGGTGAACACACCAGTTTAGTAATTGGAGAAAAAGAGTTGCCATACCGTGCAGTGATTCTGACTACTCATGTGCGTATATATTCAATCTCCATAATTATTTCGGAGAGAGAAAGATTGACAGAACCATTACATATATGGATTATTCGCACTTTTGCACTCAAATGCATGGGTGATAACAATTTTAAAACTGATTCATTTTCACATCAGTAGCAATCAAGGAGTGTATTGTGTATTGGCTTGCTACTGTTTTTCCATTTGTTGACAAGCTCTTTCTCCTTTTTATTAAATGGCTGCATGGCATAATCGGTTATGTTAATGAAACGTCAAGCTCATGATAAATTCCGCAAACAAAAATGAAAGTCAAATCAGATCTTGGACTGTTGGAGTCGATTCCCTACCAGGCACGCATAATTCCGTCAGGGGTAACGTAATCAATGTTGATCGGAAAACACCTGCTGACTGTAAGAAATTAAGATAAACGCTTGCCAATATATCTCAAAGAAAGACCAACATGAGCAGCGACAGCTTTCTTTTAGGATAGAATATTGTATTAATCAATCACCGAGTATTATATATGCCGGAAGTACCACTCTTTGACACATATTATTATTATTATTATTATTACTATTATTATTATTATTATTATTATTATTATTATTATTATCAGAGAATTAAATTACCCATGCATTGGTGCATTTCTAGAATCACAGGAAAGGTCCAATTGCTGTTTAGTTTGAATGAAATCAATCCATTTGGTAAAGAAGCCCAAGAAATCCTACACAACTTTTCAAGTAGGTACCAGGACCTCCTTGCTAAATTAACCAGGTTATGAATCGTGTTGAAGGAAGCACGACGGAGAAACGTTTACTATTATTACAAAAAGCTTGAAAAGTCAATGTATGATATCATGCAAGTAAACTTGAAATCGACTGACTTTAAATGAGTCACTGATGGAAGGCACTAGTGATAACCTTGAAAAGAGTGATACACACAGTGAAGACAGTGAAATATTTAATAAAACCAGTGAAGACAGAAGAGATGATGAAGACGAAAATCACAGTGAAGACAGCGAAGATCTCCATCATTACCGCCAATAACTGATCATTGAGAGAGATGCCTGAAGATAAGTGCATATAGCGTATACTATATGGAAACCCTAGTACCAATAACACGTAAGCATGAGAAAACATTTATTTGCAACAACAAAGATTGTGAAGAAATGACACGTAGTCCTGAAAAAGATGGAGTTTCTGCGTAAAGCTATTCCAATGAAGAGACAAGGAAACCGTAAAGTTATTCCTCAGAGATGGCACAGTTATCGTAGGTAGTTTCATGATCAAAGAAAAGTTCACTAACGCATTGGAAAATAGGAACATACAATAGATGGCCAGGTTCGAGATGATGTAATGCACTATGACAATGGATAAGTCTACAGTGATTTTGCCAAATACCGGCTTGACAAAATAGTATTTGAAGTGGAAGAGCGATTAAATACTAAGCTGTCAAGGCTGCCGCTCGGTTAAATGTCTTACATGCAAGACAATAATCTGCCTGTCATCATCTCCATCAGCGATGCAACGTCTTTTATAGCTAATGCCTAGCATAATATTATAACCATCCAATGAAGCATAATCTGATAAAGAGCCGATTCCTATTATACACACATTGACTCGAATATATAATCCTTTTGCGACGGAATCAAGTCTTGTAATCAACAATGCCGACCATGTGAGTATTATCTCGTGCAGCGGTGAAAACTCGCCAAAGAAAATGTCATTGCCGTTATGGAGGAAACCAATGATGCCGTTGATAAAAATACAAACGATGTTGTCAACATTGATGCGTTTGAAAAAGACACAGAAGTAGTTGGATTAATATCGAGGATCAAAGCGATTGTTGTCAACAAAAACTTCATTGTCGAATAGGCAGTTAGATAAACAATTATTATTAAAAGTATTACTACTTTGAACTACCTGAAACAAATCACACGAGATTATGAGTCAAACATACCAACAGGTACTAGCAAACCGGATTTACTTACACTAATATGTCTTTCGGACGATCTACTGTGCATGTATGGCAATTTCCCCAATATGAACTGCAGCCGTTTGCGAAGCAAACAGTAAATCAACTCAAACAATTCTAGCAAGACGGTTGAATCAGGATACCAACAGGTGAAAGAAAAGTCAATATCTAGGCGCTATCATGACTCATGACAAACCGCGGCAGACAATGAGACAACTAATTGCAATGCCAGTGTAGCTGCACAACAAAATTCCTTCACATGCCAAGCGAGCATGGTCGCTGAAGAACAAGATCACCTTGTATAGCAGGTGTTATCGCCGTCCTTGTACCCGACTGTAAGTTGTACATGCACGTTGGTTAATTTAAAGATTACTTGGCAATCATCACACACATATACTAGCCAGGCGAAGACGCAGTGAAGCTTGTCCGTCGATCATATCAACTTTTCAGCTTGCAGGTATCTCCGGGTTCACGATGAACATTAGTCTCGTTATGGACGTTAATAATTTGGGCACGTCCGCAATCAAAGGTTCCCACAACACGCAAGTCCGTTGCCAGTAGTGCCCTTGTAGTCTTAAAGCAAAGATGCCCGAGACCATCCATGATTACATTGACAAATGGTTTGCAATGACGCTCAAAATGTTTGATTATTTTACCAGAGAAAGTTTTTGATGGACTCTTCCAGTTGCCTGTCAGTTCATATTATAGTTTCCCAAATAGGCATTTCTGTGGCTCGAGTTATGTTCCCATACCTATTTATATTCCACCGCATGC
>JAECUM010021050.1:0-44027 GCA_016617855.1 Megalonaias nervosa
CTAACATCAAAGTAAAATATCGGATAAAGTGTACGAAATTCCTCTACTGATATTTGAGTTCCATCGCCAGTATCTTGATATTTCTGCATTGAGTCGAGCAGGTTCATGTAAGGTCTAGTAATGTTTTTATCGGCGTTATCTGTAAAATTGCATTCGATCGCTCGTTCTGGATATTGTTTTGAATTTATTCTGGCATATATTCGTCTAACATCAGCGTTATCAAATACTCCATTATTTTGTAGTTGGCTTCCACGTCGAGCTTGTTGCTGGAATACAACAAATAGCTGACGCGGTAGCTGTTCACTCGATGTTGTTGTGACTCGCCACGTGTAGTCGGTGGTATTCGGAACTGCTGTTTGATATATTTTATGTTGCTGAAAATGAATTTTATTTGTGCGTTTTTCCAACATACTATCTAATTCTAATGCTTTAGTGACTGACGGAGTTATTCGTGGCATCCACAGCGCAAGTTTGTTTATAACAAATTGTACATCAGCACCACCAAATCTGAGAAAACAATCATCTCGTTCTGCTCGATCTAAAATAAGTGTATGTTTAACTCCACGAAATACTTTATTATAGTCCCTGCAAAAGCCAAATATTGTACTTAGCGGCAACATCATTGTAATTTGACGTGCTACTGCTGCAAGTTCTTTTCGCTTAGCATAACCTTCATTGTAACGTCTATTTCTAACGCTAATTGCCCCATTAACTATAGCTAACATTGCAGTACCATCAGCGGCTGCTCCTGGCGGTGTTATACCAAGATTATTACAAGCAGCAATAAGCGAAACTCTTGTATCGTCTGCATTAGCGGCTGCAGCTGGTGCGGCTATACCAAAATTGACAGCATTAGCAATAAGAAAATCTCTTACAATTACAGCATTTGCAGCAGCATCAGCTCCAGGAGCTAATGCTGTTCTTAAAATAAATTCATTTATCACAGGAATTATTGCTCCAGCTCCAGTATCTTTAAACCACATCATATTAGTTGCAGTTGATTTGGAGTAATCGTCGGAAAACAAAATAATATTTAAGGCTGTACTTGCAACTTGTAAGTGGCTTCAACAGTTTGATTAGCCAGCTGATATCGAGCACTTCTAAATAAACACCAGCCATTATTTACAAGAGCTACTTCTGTTCCAGCAGCAATTGCGGCAGGTGGATCAGCTGTTGTCATAATCCGACCACGAACTTCTAACATTGCTTTGTGAGGCAGTAGAAATACGTCCTCGTCTCGTGTATTAAATGTTCTAACGCCAGTTTTATTAGGTTCGTTAGAATTTTCATCAAGATATTCAACATATTCAAATGCTGTTACTGTGTTGTCTGTGTCATAAGTTTCTGCAAAATCGAGATAATTTTTCACAGACATTTTTTTATTTTATTAAGTTATATAAAATTATTGCGGCGCTGTTACTTTAGATATTAAATTTTGTATAATCTGCTCGCCCTTTGGTGATAAAAGTTTTTTTGTTGTTGTTATCATCGCGCGTTGGGTTTCTTTTGTTGGTGCGATTTCTGAAATAACTTGCTTGATTGACGGTACTGCATGCGCCTTAGGTTCGCCTTTTATTTTATCAGATATTTTTTGTCCCACAGCAGTTCCAGCAGCAGATGCAGCTCCAGTTGCAAAAGCTTTACCCGCGTCAAGTGCAATTGGCGCAACTTTACGAGCTAATCCTGGAATATTTTCAACAATTTTAGTAAATATATTTCCGAAAAATCCTCCTACTATTTTTCTTCTATAAATTTTTTTCTGTTTCATTATATCTGAGGTTGTATAATTTTGTTGTCAAATCTTTCAAAAATATATGTTTACCTTTGTTCGCCTACGCAACGCGTAGGTGCACGTAATAAGTAACAACTTCGTTATTAAAATCCAACTGTCTTCCAGATTGGTCTGTCAATTGCATATTTACTTCTGTTATTTGGTTTTCAACGTTTAGCGGATAATAAATAATATGACGCGGACTGATTTGCATGAGAGACCCTGGTGGAACTTCTGGCGAGAAACTGTGTATAGTTTGCCCTTTGCTGTCTTTAGCTGAATAAGAACCAGACGCGATCGAGCAATTTACCAATATCGTGTTTACATCAGTTATATTTACTGGCAATTCACCGTCATACGTAACAGGTTGATCTGTAGCTGAATAAGTCCCATAATAATCAAATCCAATTAGCGTTGCAATACTGTTTGGTGATATAAGACTAACTGACAAACCATTTTTTATTTTTATTCTAGCTCGCAATGTATTATAATTCGGTGCTAGCTCAAAATCATCTGCGTTTCCTTTATTCGCTGTTATAAGTTCTTTTATCGTTTTATTCAAATCAGTTATATTATAAGCGCCTTGCGGAATTTTAAATGATGTCCAAGGCTGAGTTTTAGGTGGATATTTAATATCAATAATAGAAATACGTTCTCGGCTTGTTGCGCGAATTTCGTCTACTTTTTTATTAACATCTTCAAGATTCACCTGAGCAACCTCTACGTCGTTCTTCAGAATTCTGGCTTTTCTCAAACTATTATCTTTTTCATTTCTAAACGAAAACTCATCATTGATATCAGTTTTTATATTAGCCATGGCGTTCCAGCAAGTGCATGAAATTAATCCAATTTCGTATTGTTTTTCACGATCTAGTTCTATTGGCGGAATATACTTCACTGAGAAGTTTGCGCTATCTTTATCAGATTGGCTAGAGTCGAGTAATAATGTTGCCGACATTTATTATTATATTTTTATAAAATTAAGTCGCCGCGATTAAGTCGCGGTGCAAAGTATCGTATTCGTCAGATGCTAATAAATTTCTCGATCTCAGATTATCAAGTATGTCAATAATTTCATTGTCGATTTCAGCACCAACATTTCCTGCTTCTTTTGATGATATCAGTAGCATTAATCTGCCGATCATTTCAGTAACTGATGCGAATATTCTGACTCCAGTTCCTTTTTTTTCAGCTAACCTTCTATCAAGTTCTTTATAATCATCAACCAATCGACTTAATTCAGTTTGTCTTTCAATAGGATCCATATCCTTTGGGACAACTTCATCAGCCTTCATACGTTTTCTATCTAGATTTTTTGCTTCAGTAGTTAAATTATGGTTAACATTTTCAAATCGGTCTTCTTTTATTCTGCTAATAACTTTGATATAAAGATCAGCAATAATCCAATGTCGATATAATTTAATGCTGCTTATGTAGTTTTCATTTTCCAGGTTTACATCGTCAATATGTATCTTACTTTCTTCTTTTATTTTTTCTAGCTCTTTAATTTTCTCGTCGGATTTGTAATCATCTTTTCTAACATCTCGTACTCTCGTATTTGTAAAACCATATTTTTCATCAAAATTTTTATACTCATTATCTCCTATTCGGCCATTTATATTTCTTAAATTAGTTTCAAATCGTTCTCTGTCCTGAACATCTAATCCATGTTCTTTTCTCCATGCTTCTGTTTTAACTTTTTCTTCCTCTCTCTCTCTTCTACGTTCTTCTTCTTCTTGTTCTAACTTTCTCTCTCTCTTTATTCTAAGTTCTTCTTCTTTTTCTAACCTTCTCTCAATCGGTCCAACTATTGTACGAGTTGCTAATCTTCGTTCAAGTTCTAGCGGATTATTTATAAGCCGATTTAAGCAGGATCAGCTATATGCGCTACAAGTGCCTCAGCTAATTTTTTTTTTCCGCATCAGATCTCTCAATAATTCTTCCAGCAGCTGCTTCTTGTCGTTCTTTAACTAATCCAAGTAAACCTTTTTCTTGTAATTTTTTAGCTTCTTCTTCTGATAGTGGTTTAGTTTCAGGTTGTTTTCCAAGTAAAGCCTCAGTAACTGGTTTGAGAACTGTAGCTGCTGTTTCTGCTGCAGCAACTTGACCGCGCCGTGCTTGCTGTACTAGCTGTTTAAATTTTGCCTGAGACTGAGCAAGTTTTTTTAGATTTTCTATATGTTTTCTGTACTTTGCTTGTTTTTCCATTAATTATATACTATTTTCTATAAAAATTATTGTAGATAGTTTTCAATACAACATCGAAACATTTTACTCTTATCATTCGTTAACTTATCAAACAAAAAGAAATCATATCTATTTGCTGTTGCTTGACGGTACAGTTCAATAAATTTATCTTTTGTTACGTCGCCGCATTGTTCGTTCGCGATATTTCTAACGTCAACATTGTCAAGTCCTGGAAATAATATAAAACAGCCAGTATTTCGCCTAATAAATCTGTCGACATTATAATATCCTTGAGCGAGATAAATAGAATTACATTTCTTATTTCGCGACAGTGAAAAATACGATCTGATTTTATTCATTTCCTCGTTGTTTAGCGGAATATCATCAAAAACAACTATTTTATGTTCGGACGAATCGAGTTGATTAACTGGAACAAGTTCTTCCGGTTGTTTGATAATAAAGAAATCTTCGCCAGATTCAAGGTCGTCACGAAGTTTGTCATTATAATTGTTAAGTAGCTCGTACTTATCCTGTTGGGGATTAATTGTGTAAATATAAACGCGATCGTAGTTAAAATTATCTCCTAAAAGTAAATTCATAAGCAAATTTGTTTTGCCCGATCCAGTTCTACCAACTATAAGATAATGACAATCTGGAAGTTCATTGTTATGTTTGTTTCACCAACCGCTCTGTATCAAAGTTTAATATGGACGATTTTGCCATTATACAATTTTATGGTATATAATTTTGTCAAGCAGTAAATAAATAATGAGTTTTTACTCAAAATTTGGAACATTAGTAGGAGATTCAACAACTGCTCAGCAAGCTGATTATCTAAGTACGCAACTCTTGATCAGCTCAAAAATGAAATTACTAATTTATTAAATATCACAAGTGTTGATCAAAATGAAGTTGTTATTTTTCAAGATAAAGAAAGACGATTAAAAACGAGTAATATACAACTATCAGATGTTCTTGTACGAATTCCCACCGCGGCTGTCAATAATATAGTTACTTTTGCCGATCAAGGTAAAATACAAGATTCGGGTAAGTCCGTTAACGATTATGTTAAGAAAGCTGGCGATGTATTTACTGGTGACATTGTTATGTCAGGAAAAAAAATTACATATCTTGGAAATCCAACCGCAGATACAGATGCAACAACGAAAAAATACGTCGACGATCAAGAATCTAAGTACGTGTCAGTGCGCGGTGGTATTATGTTTGCATTTCTCAATATGAACAATAATGGTATTAGTAATCTCAGAACACCAGAAACAGATTTCGACGCCGCAACTAAAAAATACGTCGACGATAAGGAAATTCCAATAACGACTTCGTTAACAACAATCAATGATGGAATTGCCCCATTTAGAACTGATTATATTAATCATTTACAAACATTTCTAAATTTTCGTAGAAATGTAAACAGATCTATTAACGAATTTTTTGGAACTCCACCAAATGTTATTATTAATCTCGCTGACATTAACACAAGACTCAACGATATCATTAGTGGCATTCCTAACATTATTCAAAAAACTAATCTCGTTAAAATTCCTCACGGACGAGCTAACAATATCGTGTACACAGTCGCATCAGGAAAAGCCACATGGTCGCAGCAAAATAACACTTTTAAACACATCGCAGAAGTCACTGGTGTATATAGATTATCTGTGTTTAGCAGTGCAAAATTCAGTATATTTACCACATTTCCATGGCGTCATTCAACCGATGATTTTTCTGGAATTGTGTCTATAGTGTTAAACAAAGATATCGAGGAAACGTTTATGCTGATAGCGGATGATAAAAAGTTAACCGCAGCGACTTATTGGTGGTGTATTGAGTTTGTATCTGAAACTCCCGAATTAGTTACTTAAATAAAGGTATATAAACAAATATTATATAATGAAAAAAAATATAGACGATTTTAATCATATTTCAGAAAACATTCCCAAAAAAGATGTTGACGCGTTAATGCAATATTACAGATATTATCATAAAAATCTTTGGTGCGTCAAAAAATGTTACAAATACTATGCAAAAATACTGCGAGTGATATCATATCTACCGCTGCTAATGACCGGCTCTGGTATAATTTCAAGTGGCGCATCATTAAATCCCTTTTTGTTAATAATATCTGGTGTCTGTGTTTCTCTTGCAGCAGCGTGTAAAAAAGTTGAGCCTCGACTTGGGACTAAAAAAAATGCTTGCAAAACAGCAAGTATAACTTATAAAAAATTACTTGATCAAATTCGATCTTATTTGCGTGGCATAAAATATGATATGGACGACATAATACGCGAGTTCCGCATTATTGATTGTATGTTAACAGATATTCTGCCAATGAGAGTCAGCAAATACGAAAAAGATTATAATAAAAAGTAGATGTTTAATTTTGTGTGTCCTTATCAAATAATATATCGACCATGTTATCGATAAATGTCATCACATCATCTGCCCAACCCGTTATTCTCATATCATTTTCAGTCGCGAATAACCATACTGACCCATATTTCGGCGATATATGATAGTCTACATTTTTAATACAATCGCTTATTATTTTAGGTTTTATACCGGTATAACCTGACGCTGCTTTGATCGAATTAAATCTTTTACAAAATCTATTTGTTAGATCAAATCCAACATGTCTTATTGATGGTTTATAGTAAGCCATTATATATATTTCATTTGTTTAATATAACATTTTGTATCAATATTATTTTGGCTAATAAAAGAGACTGTCATAGTAGTAGAGATAGATTATGCATCCTATCTCAGAGACCCACCCTGCCCGACAAAACATATTTTTGTCAGAAAATGTGTTAGAAAAAGCCTTATCATGTGAAAGTCATTATTTTGAGCTAAAAAGGGATGCTGACAAAAATGTTAACATACAACGTTTTGGGGGGCAGGGGGGTCTCTGAGAGAGGATCATGATCTATCTTTACTACTAGGGACTCTAAACCAGGCAGATCGAGGTGAGATGGCAAAATTTTCGTCCTCTCGGCCAATCGCGGCCCCAATAAAAATGGAAGCAAAAATGTACTTGTGAAAGGGAAGGATATGATGAATAGTTTAATCATTGTCAAAAAGACTGCCATTGAAATAAATGATTGAAAGTACAGAACACTAATATCAGTAGTAGCATTTGACATTTTTAGAAGAATGTACCAGAAGAAATAAAGGATTTTAAGCATATATCATGCGAGCTTTTACTGAAATAAAAACTTAATCTAACACTTTTGCAGTTAAAGAACTAAATGCAAAACACGAAAGATTACAATGTAGGAAATGATCTATCATGGTACAAAATGTAATGAGAAAGAAAAAAGAGATGATGTAGATAATATGAAATATGAAGTTAATTCAAAATTACATTGTAAAAGCTGAAAATTAAATGCAGTGGAAAATAATAAAACATTTTTAAAAGGTACTGGCAAATAAATACAACGGAAACGAATACAACAGGGTAGAAGGTATTGAAAATCACAAATATATTGATGTAGTCATAAGGACATTGACACCTATTTTACATATTTAATCTTAGAGACGGTACCAACGTTTACACAAATACTCAAATGAACTATGCACTTATGCACAATATGTTTACTATGTGCAACTCGAAAGCACCCGTAAAAATTAAGATTAACCAAAACAGTAACCACAATCGGTACACTACTCAGATGATTTGGATAAAGTAAAAGCCAGTAACATTTCAAGGTGTGCGTGCGTATCTATCTATCTATCTATCTATCTATCTATCTATCTATCTATCTATCGATCGATCGATCGATCTGCGTGACGTTAATATGGTATCATAGCCATTTTGGCTTCTCTCACTTAGTGTAAAGAAATGTAAAAACAGTAGTGTACCAGACTGCAACCAATAAATCACGTGACAAGATCACTTACTTTAAAACACGTGGAAGTTTGTTTAAATGCAAAAACTGTTTTATTAGTCTTGTAGTTGGCAACATAGAAATAAATTATTACGAAAAGATCAACATGTCATCGAGAAAAAGACAAAATCTCAGTTTAGAAAATAAAGTGAAAGTAATTCGACTGAACAAGGGGGGGGGGTGGAGTTCGAGGATCCTAACAGAAAAAATTTGATGTCGGAAAGACTCAGATAAATAATGTTGTGAAATATATTCTGCGGAAATGGGAAGATGGAATGGACGGAGAAGTGAAGATTGTTAGAGATGTTTGTACCCTGATTTGAATGGCAAGGTTGTTGAATGGATTTGCACTGTGCTCGCTAAGAACATTCCACTCACCGGTGGAATGATCCAAGAAAAGGCAACAATTTTGTTAGCTGAAATGGGATATGACGATTTTACCGCAAGTAACGGATGGTTGCACAGATTTCAAGTCCGACACAATGTGTTCTGTCCTTACTGGAGAATCATCTGAAGTCAATAATGAAGTTGTCGAGAATTGGAGCAAAAGATTGAATGATATATGCAGGGAATATGACTGCAAGGATATTTTTAATTGTGACGAGACAGGTTTGTTTTTAGAATGTTACCAACAAAGTACAAAAAGGGGACTCATGTAAAGGAGGGAAAAAAGCAAAGGAGAGATTCACAGTTTTGTTCTGCGCCAGTTCTTCTGGTGAGAAACTGAGACCACTGGTGATTCGAAAATCACAAAATCCAAGGTGCTTTAAGGGATATAGCCAGACTAATTTGAGAGTTACATATGAGGCAAACAGAGAAGCATGGATGACAGAACAGATATTTAAGTCCTGGATCTAAAACTTAAATCAGCAGATGAATGAGCAGAACAGATATACCATGCGTTTCCTCGATAACTGTACTGCACACTGAAAACTGGATTTGTCAAATGTCAAGCTTTCTTTCTTTCCCCCAAATACAACTTCAAAACGTCAGCCGCTGTATGCAGGGATAATCTAGACAGTCAAAGTGAACTACAGAAAAACGCCGTTGAGACATGTTTTGTTCCTGATGAATGATATATCAGCTGCATCGGAGATAGCAAAAAGGGTGACTCTGCTGGATGCAATCCAATAGCTGACATCAGCATGGGATGTCATTACAGCTGAGACGATTCAAAAGTGCTTTCGAAAATGTGGGTTTTTTCAAGAGGCTTCCGGTGTACCAGTGGCAGAGGAGGAAAACTGGGATGAAGTTTATTATCTTTCCCTTATTGCACGTGGACAAACCCTTAAGAATTATGTTCAGTAGGATGCTACAAAGAACACAGTGATGATTGGGAGTCATTAATGTTAGACGGTGCTAGAAATTCCAGTGAAAATGCCAGGATGAGGAAAGTGACTGTGAGAGTGACACAACACGTGACGATCGAAAAACAGCCAAACAGTGCATTACACTGCAGACTGCATGGTTACTTTGCACAGAATTGATGGATTATGGCCTTGCTACAAAGAATGTTGAACTTGTGGACATAATTATGAAAACACAAGACATTCTTAAAAAAGACAAAAGAAAAGCTGTAGAAAGCATGTGTAGAAAGCATGGGACAAATGACATTTGATAATTTTATGAAGCTAAGAATTCTTAGAAACATCTGTATTATCTTGAAGTGTCTGCTGGTGACAGATGATGTGATCTGTAACAGATGATGTGATCTGTAACAGATGATGTGATCTGTAACATTATAATAAAGACAGCTTTAAAACTCTATTAATGGTTATTCATAACATTCTATTGAAAATGACGCAACAGTTTGTTTGACGTTGATTTCACAGAATGCATGAGATTTTTAAATGAAAATATTAAATGTTTCAGAATTAAATGTATTTACCATCGCATTTGTAACCCCCCTCTAGAAAGACCACCCTCATTATAAAGTCACTTCCATGCTGCAATAGGGGTGACCTTATAAGAGAGAGACAGAGACAGAGACAGACAGACAGACAGACAGATCTTGAATATTCAGTCTATAATGATAATTCATTTGATAGTGATTGACATGAAACTGTGACCCCTGAAGAAATGCGTTCCGGAGGAACAACAACATTAAGACCTAGGAGACATAAAACCATGAAAAACAGCGCTAGAGATGCAAGGACTGTTAAAAGAGATTAATTTGATTGTATAATGGGTATATGTAATACATTTCGTTGACTGGCTCCTATCTGACCTCCGCCATGCGTAAACCCCATCTACAAACTTACGATCCTGTTCCGACACTTGTATTCTTATTGTTCCCACTAGTAAAACAAACTCATACGGACAATGTTCTTTGGCGTACCAGGACCCAAGGATGCTTAACGAATTGCCCATTAATCTTAAACACAAGAAGAATGTGATTTATTTCGAACGTACGCTTAAAACTCACATATTTCGACTACCAGAACAGACTTAAAGACTTAATAATCTTTACTTCCTTAATTATTGTCAACATGGCTTTGTTTTCCAATATCATGGTGTTTGTTTTTGCAATCTTGCCGTTGTATATGCTTGTACGCTTTATCTATTGTAAAGCCACATAGGTTTTAAAGATTAGACGCCGTACTAAGTCCACGTTAGTCTGATTAATCCAGAAAGTGTCCTTATGCTCTGTATCACCGTCCTAGGCGAAGGAAAATTTAGTTGAGTTGTCTGCAAGTTTGATGTGAGACAAAGTAACTGTGCTGAGACCTATATCCAGCATTCCTTTGTCCTTGCTCACTGTAATTATCACTATTATTATTATTATTATTATTATTATTATTATTATTATTAAGATCAACATACACTGACAAAATGATGTGGAATGGAAGGAAATTGTGGCACACCCGATTTGTGAAGGAGAGAAAATTAAATACCCAACGTATTGGTGAATATTTCTAACCACAAATTCCATGATCTGAAATAATAGGCTTGATTTTAAAATAAATACGAACTTGTACAATTCTTTACAAAAGTCAGTTTAGATCTACATCGTACCAAAATATGTCTCGAGATTAACATTTTCTATGATACAAATCAGTGTTTATATATAAACAATTTTCGATTACTACACTTTCAAATTTGGTAGTTATGAGTCCTTAAAAAGAAAGAAAACAATGCATGACATAAAATTTTGATTAGGAACAACTATAAAATTCCACTGTAGAATTTAAGTCAGGGGAGAAAGTAAACACTTGATAGATAATGAGTCAGAAAAAACAAAACTATACATTAAGGTTTTACGGAGTGTAGCCAATGCTACAAAACTATACAATAAGGGTTTACGGAGTGTAGCCAATGCTACAAAACTATACGTTAAGGTTTTACGGAGTGTAGCCAATGCTACAAAACTACACATTAAGGTTTTACAGAGTGTAGCCAATGCTAATATGGTGACTGCTACCGAAATAAAATATAACTATCAAGCATGAACCGTTGATTACTGTAAAATATTTGTCAGCTGATTAAAAAATTCTATTTTAGACGAAGCTGCACCTACAATTGCGGATTACTTCTTTTTCTAAGAAAGCAACGGCTTGATAATTGTTTCAAAATTTAATCAAAACATAACGTTTATTGTAAGCTGGATGCTAGGTACAAACGTGAAAAGAACAGACGTGTATTGCTGAAAATTTGTGTCGACAGTATCAGACACTGTTAAAAATGTTGTTGACGCTATTAATCTTCCGAGAACAAGGTTACGATAGATGAAAACATATGTTACAATTCCATTAGTAGATAATATATTCAAAAGAAACACTGGATTATACTGTTGGTGTGACAGACTCGTTTCTCTCACCGTGTGAAATGATAATGAAAATGGGTAGACATTTGAAAATTTATGTGATTCGTTTATACTTGGGTTGAACACTATCATTAATCTGATTTAGTAAAGAATGATATTCCAAAATATGACAGACAATCTGTGACTGTACAAAAAAATTGTTGGTGAGAAAAAATTAAAAATGAAAGAAGACAAAATGAGTACAAATGTTGATTGTGATCACGACGATCATCTTACTGTTGTGTTTACAAGTGTTAACCGATTCTCGAATGTACAAAGGTCACATGCTAATTTAGAAACGTCATGAAATAATGCTGACCACAGAGAGGTGGAGTCTTGGTGCGGGGCGACAGCTCGGAGAAAGTCTGACTATGGAACAAACAACCAAACATTTATTTTTAATTTTTATGGTTGTACGATGAGCTCTGGTCTATTTTTTCAACAAAAACTATAACCTTCTGCTACAATTAATCTGTTACTGTTCTAGATGCTTTGCATAACTGTGAATAAAGATTGCAAATAACAAACTTCCTAATACCAAACAAATACGTAAAACACAGTGTTCAACAAAGAAAGAAACATTTTTCCAGAATTCTTGAGCAAACAAATGATCCGCTTGCAGAAGGAGCCTGAAGCCAAGTATTTCTCTACAACCAATTACAGCACTTCTTCAGTTATGACCATATTGTCAAGAAACATCTATATTCATTTTATTCCATCTTTTTTACTCGTATGTTTTGATTCACTTCCCAGTCATAATTGTTATGTATCGGCTCGTTTAAAGTAACATAAAGAAAAGAGCAAAGACAACAAGGTTTGTAAGTTTTAAAAAAAATAATTTATTTCCCTAGGAAACACGGTGAAAAGGTGAAAATATGAAATAACACTTACGATTTGCGAAGAAAATCCAAACATTTGTCCTAGAATTGTGAAAAATATATAAGTCCTATCAATAAACAGTTCTAATTGAAGCTAGTCTGAATCTCAGTTCCGTTCCGAGATGGTGGATGATGACGTCAGACGAAGTTGTTACACAAATGTCCAGAATTTTCATTTTGAATCACAATTTGTACTGTTCTGTTCCAATTTAGAATCAATTTCACTAAATTTCTTTGTCCAAAGCCAGTTGTGTTTAGTTCTCCAGGGAAAATAATTATTGTTTAAAAAGTAGATGAACTATAGTTGTCATCTATAACAATACACATCTTGCTCTACAGACGTACAAATGAACAACTCTTTCCAGCACCAGAAAAAGAATACCTTCTTCTCAAGGTATATGAACGACTCTATAAGGTTTCAAAATATGACTCTGACTGACTATTTCACAGATACCTTAGTATTTAAACTGAATGAAAACGTCATTTCATGCACACGCACGAAGAACGCATGGTGATTTCAAAATCTCACCATCGCATTACACGATATAATCATACATGCTTGGCAAATGGCCTTGTCCACAACCAATGATTTGCCTAGCTTGTTTATCAAGCCCGCAATCTAAAAAAATTGCTTACGAAATCCTAAGAGTCATATTTACGTTCTAAATAAACACGACGTTTCTTTCAAAATGTCAGACCCTGTGAACATAATCATCATCACAATAATAATTATATTTAATGATACAAAAATGAAATAGAAAGAATTCAAATTTTAACAAACAAGTAATTAAAATACATGGTCGTAACATAATATTCATAAAATCTATGTATATGTTATTCAATCTTGGTTTTGTCCCATAGGAATACTGTTTAGTTTATATTTTTCCGTCATCACAAACATAATTTATTATTTGGATACTGGATTCACACATATTAATGGTTCTAAATGAAGACAGTTTCTTGATACATAAGGTAATTCAGTAGTTATAGATTACTTTATTTTTATGGGAAAATATGAATGAGTTTTCGGATGGATATACTGCACGACCTTGGGAGTGCAGTATATTCATCCGACAAAACTAGTTCATATTTTCCCATACAAATGCTGTAACCTTTTTCTTATATGCTCATTTTCTTGTTCTACCTAAGACTTAATTATATAAATACAAATACGCTACAAGAAGCAAAGTAACTGAATTTATGCTGTATTCCAAACTAAATACATAAGCGCAGATTCATCTGTACACAACAACAACATTATTAATGCGCACATAACTCCGCCCAAATAAATTTGAACTTAGTCGCGCGCTAGACATCACTTTCGAAAGAAAATGGCGTTTTGGTCTAATTAAAATTGAAATTTAGAGTCATGTTGTGAATGAATGCGAATTGCAATAACTTTTCCATTTGGCTGGAATGAACAGATTTTGATATTTTGGTCGATTCTACAAAATTTCGTGATTATGGACTGGATTTATCTGTTTCAATTCTACATGAAGTACATCTGATTTCAGCAGCGAGGGAACAGTGTGTTGACATCTGCATGTGTGTTTCTGTTTTGTCATTAAATGTTTGGAATCATGATGCGGGAAAAATATGAACTCTTTCAATTATAATTATCAAAAAGACGCTATGGAATATAATGTTCATTTCATTTTATGTGCAGTAAGGAGGATATAATTGCATTTTGAATGTAGTTGAACTTACAGTACAATTTCGAAATGTGTCATCAAGCTTTAGAACCCATGGTATGGCACATATAATTCAGATTCCCAGAACTAAGAAAGTACATTTTGAGGAAATTCAGGTTGTAAAACTGTAAGTGTATATTTTGCCATTCGTATTACCAGCCAAAGAAGACACGTTTATGCCTTGTCACTTGCATGTTATTTGTAGGTACCCAGCAATTGTATGACCTGTCTGGCGTCTATCACTAGCCTAAATCCGAAACATTGTATCAAAAAAGTTAACGCGGACTATTGCAAAGCAGCTGGTATGTGGCAGTCCACGAAATATCTGCTTTAGTCCATTCAGAAACAAATTTAATCAACGAAACCGTAAAGTGTCTACTACACGAGTGTAGAGAGTGTAGATGATTTGTTTACAAAGTAGTTCCTAATACACTATTGGGCACACGTGTCGTGTACGTGAGTGGAATATGAAGGTGTGTAATATCGTAAAATACTACACGATTCTGACAATGTGAAGTTAACGGAAACAAAAATGAGCATATAATATGTGGACTATATGCAAAGGCTACTCATTTGTTTGCACTTATGCACTTATGAAGTGAGTGAGGAGAGATATTGTCACAGTCAGTAACAATTCTGAACAGAAACAATTGTCACGGTAACTCGTATGGGTACGTATACCACATACCCTATACGGGAATATGGTGTGACTTTTTCTTGATACATGAGGTAATTCAGTATGCGGGTCGTTTGCACGGGTCGCTCATATGTTTGCACTTATGCAAAATTGACACCTGAAATTGTGTGAGTAGTATGTCCGTTATAAATATTCCTGTATTTATAACTACCAAAGTCCTTATTCTTTCAAAAGATTTCTGCAGATAGAGTTTTTTTTTTTGTTTTTTTTATAGATACTAACTAGAATCCACCTGGCATGTCTGTCTTTTTCTCTGATTCCAATTATGAATAAATGACATGGAACCATAATGGTTGTAGTTGTTATTATTTACCTCAGTCAGAAGGAAAATGAACCCCGTGTCACTGGTAATATAAATTTTGAATGTTTGAATTGTTCAGGTTTGGTGGTACAGATATTTAACCTAATTTATAAAAACTATCGCTGTATCCGTATAAGCAGGTGTCCTCCCTGTATAGGTGTCATATCTCTAAAATGTTTTAGTATTTCTGCAAATGTTTCCATCCATTCATTTTTTGCCAGCTGTTAATATGATTGACAGAGGAATCGGACGCTATGTATAAATCTAACCTTCATGTTATATTTTTTCCTCGAAACCCTTCATGAACCGATCAACTATGAAATGATTGCTGAATAAAACACATTTTTCTCGTTATTCGGTATGATGTCCTCCTCTTCATCTGTCTTTGTCTGGGTAGTTTGTCTTGCAAACATCAATGTGAATATCCAGATTAAAATGAAGTTCCAAATGTTTTTACCAGCATCCGTTTATATTTACAAATTTGTATACGTTTTATTGTCAGTGATATATTACAATATATTATCTTATGTTGCGTTTAAATGTTTTGTTAATCCTGTGTGAACACAATAGGTTTTGCATAGTTCGACGTTAAGTCTTCGTACACAATTTTTGCGATCCTACCAACCCGTTTGTGAAACACCAGAATGAAAATAGTACATCTACGAACAATTCCCGAGGGAATATATTTCCCGATGGAATGTGTTTAAATATTCACATTGTACAGTTTTGCTAATATTCCCCCTGAACTCCTTGCCTTTGGCATGATGTTTCCGAGGACCGCGACATATATGTACATCTGGTACATATTTTCTATAACATAATAGCTACGTAACAATATTTTAGTTTTTTTGTCAGCAGCATGAATACTTTGTGAACTGTACAATAATACATTAAATGATCACAATAAGCAACAGAAGGAAATTTTAGTTACTTCTAATATATTTTAGGTTTTACCCCTGATTCCTCCCTACTGTGGCCTTTTGTGTTCTAATAACTTTTTTGGCCAAACGATCATAAATTCAAGCATTTGTGCCATGTATTTATATGTGCTCGATGTCAATTTATTTGTGTTCACAGAATCTTGAATAAGTTTTTATTCCATCATGTTTGTAGCTTCTATAGTTGTAGCTGTGTAACTGTTAGGTATCCACATTACCTTTACAGAGGTTTTAATGTTTAAATATTATACAGTTCAACTGGCATTCAATGAATATATCCAAAAGTGTACTTTAATGGTCCATTTGAATGATCACTTGGTATAATTAACACAGATTCGAAATTAGCAAAATAAACATTTACCATATTTACTTGGTCCGCTTACGCACTTCTTTTTATTCTTAACCCATCTATATATGAATTTCATCTGAACGGCTGATATTTATCTGCAAGCACTGCAAAATATTCAATCCTGTTTAACATCCGGTCATACACCCATTTTATAATTTCGCTTATTTTCTGTCCACATCTGGTGTGTAGAAAGTAAAATGAATGTATGACGTAGCAGATCATTGTGCCATGTATCCTTTTGCGCTTCCATAGAAGTTCCAGTTCCAAATGACAATTGCAAAAGATGCGGAAGTGAACGTATGTGGAAATCAAGACGATGTACTAGAAAACGTTAACTTACAATACTATACGATTATTCTCGAATCAGATGCATAATCAACTAAGGACAGCCTAAATATTAACATGAGAACGCGCGCAGGCGGAGGTGGGGGTGGGTGGGGGTATATGTTTCCGCAATGATCACAATATCAGTGACTATATAAAGTCTGATAGACATGGTTTATTTCCACTGTTTTCAATGACCACAATAGTCTGCAGACCCCACTGGACATTTCTTTCGTGAACAACAGAAGCAAACATAAATTTTTAACGTAGGTGGTAATTTCTACACCGATAATTACTGTAATTGTCTCGAGTTTAGAATTTCACACGCTTATAGATTGCAGGGCAGTGGTCATATATTGGGTAAAGTGAAAAAGGAACCAACAGACATATCAATATTAAGCATATCAGATTGTTTATTTAGGTTTTTTTTTGGTATTCAGATAAATACATTGAACAATCAGCACAAAATTAATTATGCTTTAAGCATGAATTAATAGCGTGGTCTTTATGTAAGGATAGATATATATGTAAGAACCTCCCTGCATGATAATCTGCGGAGTAACTAGCTGTGATAAGACATACAATTGCATTTCTGAAAAAGACTTACGATACGAAGTGGTTTTTTAAAGACGAAGAGGTCATACTGATATAACTTGAAGATTAGTTAGAAAGGTGGATAGAGGTGCTGTTTGTTTCAAACGTGCAAATACTTTGTGTTTGTTAACTGTAGCGATCTTTATGAAGTAAAAGGACAACTAACCTAACCAAAATCTACACTCAGGTGATATTTTCAAATATAAACTGGTCCCATATTAAAAAATTACAAACCTGTAATACAAGATTTTAGAGATAATGCACCGGTTTTGTAGTGTTTTACAGGCAGGACAGAAGAACACTGGACCTTATCTTTACTGAAAATAACCTAATTACAGGTGATGTATACGCAGAGGTTGTAAATAAGTAAAGGAAAACAAAAGAAACAGATTCTTCAGGTATTGATTTTCCTCTAAACCATAGAGCAGTTACGTGTCAATGAATGAATGTATTTACGTTATCAATGTGAAACCGTTTGTGGTCATCAATAACAATTCTTCGTGGTTTATTTTCATGATATACATCGTGTGATTGTATGACCTGAGTACATGAAACTCTTGATAATTTTCTTTGTGATTGAATGAGCAAACATTTTCATGTCGCCTTTTAAATTCGTTACGATTACACATTTAGTTAAATTTACTTAAGTTCTTTTGGTGGTATAGCTTTTCTTCCATTTTACATTTATCACAGTTAGTTTTGTTTGTTTTTGTTTTCCCAGTTGTCTTATAGATTGCCTCACGAACCTCAGTTTATCTGCAAACGTAATTGCCACTTTAAATGTTGCTTGATATTCAAATACCTGTCTACATAGTTCATTCTACTTGGTTTATTTTCATGATATACATTGTGTAATTGTATGACCTGAGTACATCAAACTCTTAATAATTTTCTTTGTGATTAAATAAGCAAACATTTACAAGTCGCATTTTAAATTCCTTACGATTACACATTTTGTTAAGTTTAATTAAGTTTACAGATTTTTGTGTACTTGTACAAACATGTTTCTACGTAAATTTAAGAATTGTTCATTGAATATCAAAATCAGATTATTCAAATCTTATTGCAGCACAATGTATTCTGCTCATCTGTGGACAAACTTCAGTGAATATATGAAAAGAAAACTATGCATTGCTTATAATAATAGTCTTTGTTTTCTATTAGTCCTTCCAAGATGGAACAGTGCCTCCATCATGTTTGTAAATTATAATGCATTCAGTTTTGATGAAGTAATGAGAAAGTATGTATTCTCAATGATGACAAGAATATCTAATAGTAAGAACTGTATATCTAAATCTCTATGGAACTACGACATTCATTCTTATATTATTAGTAGATGGAACAAAAATTACTCTTTAAATGTGTTACTTAAATTTAATTCTTAATAATACAGGGCACATTCCATTGCTGTAGATGTGTCTGTACACTTGCACACACACACACACACACACATAATATATATATATATATATATATATATATATATATATATATATATATATATATATATATATATATATATATATATATATATATATATATATATATCTCTAATGCTTACAATGTTTTTTACTTTATATCTGTATTTTGATTCATATATTTGGACTATGTAGTCCGAAATAAAGAATTCTTATCTTATTGTTTTTCTTCTTAATACATCTAAAACTATGAAATCCTTGCTGAACAAAATATATTTCTCGTTGATTGTCGGTATGATTGTCACCTCTTCTTCTGGATGCCTTTTAGCCAATGTCTTGTTGAATAAGTGACCGTCATAACACGACTTATGAGTGAACAATGATACGTAGCTTGCAACTTTAAGATCCAAATTGCATTCCTTATGTTCCGTACCATCATGCTTCCTGGTTAATTTGTGATGGTCCTTTACTTTACTTTTGTTGTCATATGTTTCCCTTTACCAAATGTTTCTTAAATAAAAATCTTGTTTCTCTTCCCTAGCGAACAGCATAGATTTTGCACTTATTGTGTCTTTAATTCTACCTATATTAGTTTACAATCTTTCCAAAATTCATCTCAAAATGTATCTATACAGTCTGATTCTTTATCCATAACTCATCTTGCTTACGTTAACAAACCAACAGAGAAGTGAGTGCGTTTTTCTAAATTTAATTTTTCCTTTGGTACTTTTTGATTTGCCATGATTGAATAGGATAATATATTACGTTTTATGTGAATTCTTTATTTAATGCATACAATTGTATCAAAGCTGTCGGAACAATTAACGTACAGTACCTTTAATTGATGTTTAAAATTTGTGAAGTATTCATTTGAACCTCGCTGAGGCATTATATCTGTTTAGATTATTATGTTCCAACATAATATTTTTTCTTGTTTACAGAAACGAAATTAAAATATTTTGATAAAATGCATTTCTATCTCAAATATTATTAACATGTCAATGTCTGGTGCACGTTGCTGCTGCCACGGTTGCGGTATGTGAACAATTCCACGGCTTTTTCTCTTCCTTTCCAATATGTCATTAACATTTACGGATGTGTCAAGATCAGTTTCATATTTTCACATACTTTTTATTTTTACCGGAAATTTAACAAACCAATTCCTCTTTTTATTCCGTAATTTGGAAGTATGTTAATTTGGCTTCAAAACCAATAAATATGTTCTATTATGCGTATTTGTGTAAACGAATACAAACCCAACATATCTGTAACTCATTCAGGCAAATCTATATATGAGAATGCTTTGGGCGGCTGATACTTATCTATGAACAATACTAAATATTGAATTTCTGTCAAACACCTGTCTTGCGCTTCATCTTATTTTCTGTTTATGCAAATTGTCAGAGCAAATGTCAATAACGTTATCCATTTTCCATTTCTTCAAAATATACTTAAAGGTCTTGTTTTGCGTCTAATGTTTTTAAAAATAATGTACATTCATGACCCACCCAAATGTTTACATTTGGCAACAGAACTGTAGACGTGTCTATCAGTAAATCTCTCGCGATATAATCAGAGCAACCGGGCCCAGTTACTAGTACTAAAATAATAAATCGTATATGCTTTCCCTGTATACTGACATTTGGTGTTCTCTTCTGTCCGCTCAAAGGAAAGCTGCTACTACAGTCAATTTACTTTAGTCACGCATGCTATGTATTATATTTTCCAAATACAGATATTTTGTTTTATTGAGTTAAATGAATGAAGTAATCTAAAATTGAAAAATTACACATAGCACCAACAATACCTAAAGGAAAGACTGGATGTGACAAAACAGGACATATCTGACAGAATACGTGAACCACGGGAATCAGAAGTACAAGAATCAAACCGATTCAAAGTTCAGGCATATTATATATACATGTTATCTTTTTTTTTTTGTTGGTATTAATTCAAATCGCATTTATATAGCATGAAGGTTTAGTTGTATAGACAAAAATTTAAACTGGCTGCTAGCGAGCATTATAATCAAATATTTACGTGGATGTCGACCATGAAATTTCACATGAAGTAACAGTCACATTGAAGAGTTAAGTGTTCAAAGCTTAGTTTGAATTATGTGATTCGGTACAAGACTGATCTTCACAGAGACGCAGTCTTTCGAAAACCCCTCTGGATCACAGTCTTTAAAATAGATTTTTTTTACAATATATTTACATATAATTACAGGTCCAATAAAAATTTTATAATGCTACCTAATAAAATTTATCAAAGTTTATGGTGCCTTTCAATACATGATTTGAGCCTATGAGTATACCATGACACTAGAAATACCTACATGTGTTATTATACTCAAGAAATGTCCATAGCAACGTTAGTCACAAACACGTAGTTAATCATATAGTACCCCATGAAACATTAAAACAAATGTTTTAAACATACAAAGAACACCAGATTGTGTCCCTTAAATAGAACACCTTATTGCTTAATATATGACATCATTTTTAAACGACAGTGAGTTAAACACTCACAGTGGCTAGAAAATATTCGTACTGAAAATGATTCAAAATTCGTTAGCGTTGATAGTAGCAAAAGTCTTCTCCAGCAGGCTGGATGAACAGTCTTCCAAGCTCCTCCCTCATCTCGGTGAATGTTGGTCTCTTGTCCGGGGACATATTCCATGTTTTCTGCATCAAATCATACCACCTTTCAGGAAAGAAAAGGCTATCTGTTATTTTCTGCGATGATTTTAGAATGGCTAATATATTGTTTACGACATGATATCTTTTTATTTGGAAAATGTGTCTCAGTTTGTGTTAAAAAGTATGTTATCAAGAAAAGGACAGAAAAGGAAATACTCAGATGCATCAAACAATTTAGCATAGCGTGTCTGATAATTTACAAATTAGCAAGAATCTACAATATAGTAAATAATAAAAGGGCAATTAGTAAATTGAGTATTGCCGAACTTAATGGTCTCTCTTTATCTTTCAATGAAAAGCCCATGAAATATTTTGTACCGCAATATGATACGGAATTTCTTATGATACGGTGATACGTACCATGTAATTATATTATCGATCGCCAATTTATTGTTCTCTGGCACGCGCCTGGCACGCGTTTTGTTTTTTTTTTTTAAATTTGCATCTGTTAATAGCTAAAAGATATCTTGCTTTGCTTGATATTCAAATAACATAATGTTATATCTTTTCTATTTTTTGAAAAACAATAATTAGCTCGAGAAAAAAGAAAATAAAATATCTCAGCTCAAACAACAACAACAACAACAACAACAACAACAACAACAATAATAATAATAATAATAATAATAATAATAATAATAATAATAATAATAACAGCAGCAGCATCATCACTTATGTTGAAGAAGCAGAAGATGGTTAAGACCAAATTTATACTAATACCAAATGATTGTTTCATTTGAGTCGTTTCCATTTTCATACATAATCTGTGTAGGGCATTTTATACAATTTTCAAAATATATTTAAACATAAATCTTGTCTTTTTAAGTCGTGTCGTATTCACATCCTACAACAAAGACAACCTTGTAAAGTAGTATGTCAATGATGATATCATTTTATGGGATTTATTTAATGTTTATGTCATGACAAAAAACAAGAATAGTAATGTTTTGTGGGGTGAGCATTGATTGTTAATGGAACTTGTAAATAAATGGCATCCAAGAAATTATAAAGTCACGTTCGTATAGTTTTTCGCATATAACTTTGCATATGGTCGATTACTTTATCATCGATTATCAAATAACTGAGTGTAGCAAACACCTCTAACAATGAAAATTGCTTTTAGTTACTACTTCCACGAAGTAACACATTTAGAACAACCTGCTACCATCAGTACTTCCTAACTCTCTGTCTCTCTGTCTCTGTCTGTCTGTCTGTCTCTCATTTCATTACTACTGCTACTGTCTCTGACAGTAGCGATAATGGCAGTAATGGTGACGATTCTGGAAAGGCAAATTTATGTGCGATTTGAGCAACATTATTCTGCATATCGCAAGCAAGAAGCTGTATGAAAATCGAGAATGTACCCAGAAACTGGAATACTGGAATACAAATAAGCATGCAACAAGTTTTACGTGTACATGGGTTTAATATTAATGAGTCTTTAGGCTATAATACCGAATCCTTCGCGTACCGCATGACATTCATTGTCACTATATATTAGGTTTAAAAAGTGTTGTCTATAATTTATTTACCGCATGTTGCTGATGACATTAAATATTCGTTTTTGTTTCTGATTAATGTTAAATTACTAAAAACAAGCGTACGTGTCATCGCATAGCTCTGGTCTTGGAAGACGTTCTCCCTTTCTCAATTTTCCAGGTAGGTCACGGCTCTTGGTACTGGGATACGGAGCCTCTCCTGTATGAATATAGATATATTAATAGCTATAATTACAGATAGGCAATGAGGAATCCGGAATGACTGCAGATAGATGAGAATTATTTACCAGGTCGTCATGTGAGTGTGTCTGCTACGCACGAGTGCATATAACACCGATTCAGCGCCATCATTTATTGGTGATGCGTGCTTAGTCGTGAAGGAATATGGGCTGGTGCGTGCAGGCAAGGCGATGGGTGCCGTTTACCCACGGACTTGGGTTCGAATCTCCGTAGAGTACGAATTAAAAATTCTCTAACCTGTATGATGTATTATTTGTATTAAAATATTAATTCCGCCTACTATTATCAAACATTTTTCTATAAAATCCAAGGATAGCACTTTCCGTTCTGTTTGGTGTATATATATATATATATATATATATATATATATATATATATAATATATATGTATAGTATGTACGCTGTATCAATGATATACCACGAGATGTATAAATTTTTCATTAAAAGGAAACGAAGCTTGCTGAGTTTCCTTTTAATGAAAAATTTATACAACGAGTGGTATATCATTGATACAGCGTACATACTGTACATATATTTTATTTATATCACATACAAATACATATATTTGCCCTTTGAACGAAGTTCAGATTTACTACAGGCAGCCGTGTATTGACCTAGTGAATGAACTCCTCACATCCCCGAGTGTGTCCGCTACAAAATGTAATTCTCTGCTGTAGTGGCTATTTACAATCACCTCTGCATATTGATAAGTTGATTGTTTTCTTTTCTTGGTTTCTATTTTTCTCTACATTGATTAAATCAATATAATACACACTTATGATTTAAACATCAAAGATAGTTGTAATGATAAAAGTAGAGCAGTAGCAACACTTGGATAGCTACACCATTCAAATACCGGCGCATGGAAATTAATGTGGAATAGAAACTAAGCCAACGGACGAACCAACAAAAGGTAATTAAAATATTTTAATATATTTCCAGTTGATCTAAGTCATTATTCTGCTTTAGCAACAGTACAACCGACCCACCAACTCTCTCTCTCTCTCTCTCTCTCTCTCTCTCTCTCTCTCTCTCTCTCTCTCTCTCGTCGGTTTGACTTTAAAACTCTGTCTCTGTCTGTCTATCTGTCTCTCTCTCTCTCATCCTTTGGTCGGTTTGACTTAACTTTTACCATCATTCATAAGTCCAGAGATATTGTCGGAAAATCCTCTACGTTCGCCATTTCATAGATTTTAGCCCGTATCCTGTTACGATGGTCAAGAGAGAGAGAGAGAGAGAGAGAGAGAGAGAGAGAGAGAGAGAGAGAGAGAGAGAACTTTGGATATTTTCATATTTAAATAATAATAATCGATTTTTTAGAACATTATGGTATGTTTAAGAAAAAACAAAAAACAAAAAAACATAACATTAAATATATCACAGTATGTGTACCACGTAACCGAGGAATTTACTGGTTTGCAACATTGTATCATTGATAAACACCGTTGATAAATCCCAAGGAAAGTGCACACGTATCGTTACGACGAACCATATTCTTGTAGGTTACTTGGTGTAATTTCTATTTCAAGGTTTTAATCCAGCCCAATTTCCTTTTCTCTCTCATTCCACATTTCTGCGCAGTTTGTCCGTTATGCTTGAGAGGGGAGGGGAGAACAGAAAGCAGAAAGGATTGTGATGAAAATGTGTACCATATTAAATTAATTTAGAAAACGGGGATTATTAATACTTTTCATCATTATTTTTCATACGTCACTACTGAGTAGTGACTAATGTGTGGAAATTGATCATTGATCTAGAATCAACTGCAGACGCCCGTGAGAATGTTTATATATGCGTATTATTGCGCCATGGGCGGATCACAATTTGATATACCAATAGTATTGGTATATCAAATTGCTTTATACCAACACTTTAAATGCATGTTATTTTTTAATGTATGTGGTATATATATATATATATATATATATATATATATATATATATATATATATATATATATATATATATATATATATATATATATATATATAATATATGTATAGTATGTACGCTGTATCTATGATATACCACGAGATGTATAAATTTTTCATTAGAAGGAACCGAAGTTTGCTGAGTTTCCTTTTAATGAAAAATTTATACAACGAGTGGTATATCATTGATACAGCGTACATACTGTACATATATTTTATTTATATCACATACAAATACATATATTTGCCCTTTGAACGCGGTTCAGATTTACTACAGGCAGCTTTGTATTTACCTAGTGAATGAACTCCTCACATCCCCGAGTGTATGTGCTACAAAATATAGTTCTATGCCTTTTGTGGCTATTTACAATCACGTTTGCACATTGATAAGTTGATTGTTTTCTATTTTTGGTTTCTATTTTTCTTCACATTGATTAAATCAATATAATACACACTTATGATTTAAACATGAAAAATGGTTTTAATAATAAAAGTAGAGCACTATCAACACTTGATTAGCTACTCCATTCACATGAACGCAATGCCATTCACCTTCAGGCTCATGGATATTAATGTGGAATAGAAACTAAGCGAAATGTCGAACCAACAAGAGGTAATTAAAATATTTTAATATATTTACAGTTGATCTAAGTCATTATTCTGCTTTAGCAACAGTACAACCGACCATAATTTCACTCTCTCTTTTTCTCTCTCTCGTCGGTTTGACTTTAAAACTCTCTATCTCTCTGTCTCCGTCTCTCTGGTCGGTTTGACTTTAATACACACACACACACACACACACACACACACACACACACACACACACTCTCTCTCTCTCTCTCTCTCTCTCTCTCTCTCTCTCCATAAACTCTGTCTCTGTCTCTGTCCCTCTCTTTCTCTCTCTCTCTCTCTCTGGTCGGTTTGACTTTAAAACTCTGTCTCTGTCTCTGTCTCTCTCTCTTTGGTCGGTTTGACTTTAAAACTCTCTCTCTCTCTCTCTCTCTCTCTCTCTCTCTCTCTCTCTCATCCTTTGGTCGGTTTGACTTAACTTTTACCATCATTCATAAGGCCAGAGATATCGTGGGATGACACAAACAAAAATCCTCTACGTTCGTCATTTCATAGATTTTAGCCCGAATCTTGCTACAATGCTCGAGAGAGAGAGAGAGAGAGAGAGGGGGGGGGGCCTTTGGACATTTTCATATTTGAATAATAATAATCGATTAGTTAGAACATTATAGTATGTTTAAGAAAAAACTACAGAACAACATTAAATACATCACAGCATGTGTACCACGTAACCGAGAAATTTACTGGTTTGCAACTTTGTATCATTGATAAACATTGTAGATAAATCCCAAGGAAAGTGCACACGTATCGTTACGACGAAACATATTCTTGTAGGTTACTTGGTGTAATTTCTGTTTCAAGGTTTTAATCCAGCCCAAATTCCTTTTCTCTCTCACTCCACATTTCTGCGCAGTTTGTCTGTTATGCATGAGAGGGGATGGGAGAAAAGAAAGCAGAAAGAATTGTGATAAAAATGCGTACCATATTAAATTTATTTAGAAAACGGGGATTAGTAATACTTTTCATCGTTATTTTCATACGTCAGTAGTGACTAATTTGTGGAAATTGATCATTGATCTAGAATCAACTGCAGACGCTCGCGAGAATGTTTATATATGCGTATTACTGCGCCATGGGCGGATCACATTTTGATATACCAATAGTATTGGTATATCAAAGTGCTTTATACCAACACTTTAAATGCATGTTATTTTTTAAAATATGTGGTGTATATATATATATATATATATATATATATATATATATATATATATATATATATATATATATATATATATATATATATGCAATAAACTGTCAACGAACAGTGCAAAACTAGTATCTAACTAGCCTGAGCGCTTTCGACTCTTAATGAGATTTTTTTCAAAGGCAAATACAAAACATAGATAAGACGAACAAATAAAACAGAAAAACTGACTGTAGTGGTTGCAAAACTTTACATGGCTGTTTCTACAGGAATTAAACCTTTAAATTTATTATGCTTCATCTAGTTTATATCAACTTGTTACAGATACTGGAAAAAAAAAATGTGTGTGTGTGTGTGTGTGTGTGTGTGTGTGTGTGTGTGTGTGTGTGTGTGTGTGTGTGTGTGTGTGTGTGTGTGTAACGGTGTGTGTGTGTCTGTGTGTGTGTCTGTGTGTGTAACTGTGTGTGTCTGTGTGTTGTCTGGCTTCGTTGTCAATGGCATACTTGAAAGAATCCGACTAAAATGCATTAGGTTAGTTAATTTAGTTACGTATTGGCTTAGAGTTATAAAGTCTGCATATAATGGAATGAAGACAATCATTTATTTGAAAGGGAATCCAATAATTATATTAACAGATTTACACTCCTAACAGATACCTTAAACGGATTTGATTTTTAGTGAAATATGGATATTTCCTGATTCTGTAAATTTCTCGAAGTTTATGCCAAATTTTGAACACAGGCAAACATAAAATATAATATTCTGAATAACTGTCTTTATTTAGACATATAAAAACTGACGGTTTTGTTAAGTTTGTGTTACCATAAGTATATATCAATTGTGAAAAGACTCCAGGTGTCGTTTCAGAATCTGAGACTTGAACCTGGGATATGTGGAAGCAATTGAACCAACAGAAATGAAAGATGATATTCGTTATGCGATAAAGAGATAATATTCTCGATGAATATCATTTTATTTGGGTGTTCCAGTATATACTAACTTCCATGTAAACTTAATAAGAAGTACGTCTGAAACAAAACAACAATGTACATGTAAATTCGAGTAACTTCTAGTAATAAGATGGGAAAACCATCATTGTAAATGTAAAGTCAATTATTTTCTGGTATTATGAAACGAAACATGATTGTACATGTATATTCAATTATCTTCTCGTACTAAAAGTACATCAATGTACATGTAAATTCAATAACTTCTTGTAATAAAAAAGGAAACCATCAGTGTACATGTAAATTCAGTTAAATCCTAATAATACGAAAACTGACCATCAAGGTACACGTACATTCAATAAACTGACCATCAGGGTACACGTGCATTCAATAAATTGACCATCAAGGTACACATACATTCAATAAACTGACCATCAAGGTACACGTACATTCAATAAACTTCAGTTAAAAAGAAAATATACCATTAATGTATATGTAAATTAAGTTAACTCTGGTAATAAGAAAAGAAATCATCAATGTACATGTAGATTCATTTAACTTCTAGTAAAAAGAAAGGGAACCATAAGCGTACATGTAAATTAAATTAACTTCTAGAAATAAGGAAGTAATCCATCAATGTACATGTGAATTCAATTAAAGCTTAGTAATAAGAAAACAGACATTCAACGTACATGTGAATTCAATAAACATCTGGTAATAAGAAAACAAACCATCAATGTACGTGTGAATTCAAGTAACTTCTGGTAATAAGAAAGGAATCCATCAATGTACATGTGAATACAATTAAAGCCTAGAAATAGGAAAACTGACCATCAATGTACAGTCAATAACTTCTGATAATAAGAAGCAACATGCCCATTGGCAAAGTCTGTGTATGAAGCCTTTAAATATTTTCACAGTAATTTTATGTTTATATTCATCTATCGTCTCTTTTCCAGCTCTAGATTTACCTTTATCAGTTTCCATTTAAGTTCTACGTTCTACATGCTTATGAAAATAAAGTATTGAAGTGAATTGAACTGAACTGAGCAGAATTTAATTTAATTTAATTTAATTTAATTTAATTTAACAGGTAGCATATAAGCACAACATATGTACACTACACTGAACAGAGAGCAAAGCCGTGCAAGTGGTAAAATATTTAATAAATTCTATGTTACAATGAGTGAAAATGTTAAGAAATGTTGTAAATAGCCCGTGCGCGCTTGTCTTCCCTAATTGCCATGATTTTACACTGAACATATGTGTATTATCCCTGATTGTTTTGGTTTTAACATTGAACGTTCACTGCCGTTATACCAGTCTTCAGATTATAATACATCAGATTTGTCACAGGTATAAATTTGTCTACATAAGACTGTTTACTATTAAATTTTGCAAAGGCTATCTTGTTACTAGTTTTTTTTTTTTTTTCTAATTATATACTGCATATCACCTTGAACATTATTAATAATAGGATGAGACAGATACAAAGGCTATAGTAAGAAATATATTGAAACTTGTATGACCCTGCAGGCGACAATCCAAAAATGATATTATATAAAGGTTGTTTAATTATACAGAAGAATACACACACGCATGCATGCATGCACACACACACATACACACACATATACATACATACATACATACATACATACATACATACATACATACATGCATACATACATACATCTGTGATTCCAGAAAAGACTTTTAGCATATCAACACGCTAGGAGCTATAACAGACACGTCATCGCCGTCAGTTTTTGGATTTTTTCTGGACTTGTGCTGCGTTTTATTCAGGACTTAAATTATTAGAACTTGTGTCTGTAATTCTTGGATTATTTGGGATTTAATTCGCAATACCGTAAGTTCTTTTTTCTCATTTTCATTTTGTATTCTAGGGAAATAAATTATTTGTTAAATTTTACAAAAGCTTGTTGTCTTTCACTCTTTTCTGTTATTTATTTTAAGAAAATAGACTCGTAATAATACATACATACATACATACATACATACATACATACATACACGGTAACACGCAAGAGGGCCTAACAGTGCAAGACAACCAACACCTCCGTGAGGCTGGCGTGAGGTTGATGTTCCTCTTATTTGCAAGGACTTTTGAGACAGTATTTTTCAGCTGAAGAGTTCTAATGGGCTCTGATATCACGAATAAGTTTTCTCTGATCAACTAACAACCACACTCACACACCAATTTCGCACTTACGTGGTTTTCTTGTTGCACATTCGTTTAATTTATCAGTATGCATTTTAAATATATAGATTGGTATTTAATGTCACTATTGCGAAGCATGAACCAAACACCTAATGCTTAGCATTAGTCATATATCAAATGACCAGACACTTGTACGTAAAAATATCGCGAGAATTCCTTATGTTTAGTCATTAGTGAGGGTCCAGCGTAAGAGACTAATCCATGCCACCGTAAGTCTCGCGAATGATGCCCAGTATAGCATTTGCTCCTTGTAATTAGCTAATTACTTGGTGTTAGAAATATGTTCCGATCACCGACTGCCCATAAACGACCAAATTATCACTGTATATGTCATGTCATAGCAATACTGGCCCTCTATTTAAGATTCTAATTATTTAATCCTTTTGATCGTCACATGTAATTAATCACCAGACTGAATTTGTACAGGTCGTTCAAATACCAGTATTTGGCCCAGTAACAAAAACAAACCGATAGACATTTCCATACAGGCGGACACTGAAGTAGCACCTATTGTTACAAATGGACATTCGAAGCTAATGTGGTGTGATAATCAGTAGTCAACATACAAGGGCTTCGCCTAATAGCGCTGTGGTAAATATGATATTATTTTTAGAAATGAAACACTTTATTCTAATAGGAATTAGGCAGCCGCCTCCAGGAACGTGATGTGAGGGTGTTACTTCCTTTTTCTTTCGTTCTTTCTTATTCATATAAAGGCCTGGAAAGTAGAAATTGGGAAAAACCATAAAATTCATAGCAGCCATATTAATAAACACACACTTCAGTCTGATCTCTGTCCGTCCGTCTGTATTTCGATTTATGTGGCAGCGGAGCCTGGTTACACACATCTTTTCTCCATGTATATTTTGGATGGTTGGTTGTTTTGTTTACACGTACATCAGTTATTTTGATTTTATCATACCAAGCATATAATAGCTAAGTATCTTTATCAAAAATTGTATGTATGTATGTATGTATGTATGTATGTATGTATGTATGTGCGTGTGTATTTAACAAAAAAGTAAAACACAGGTAAGGAACTATATAGTGTAGAACTATAGCGTTTTCGGTAACTACGGGTCTCTATATTAAGGAAAATAATTGTGAAAGACAAGCACGACGTTTGACTTTGAAAGGGTCTCTGCAACGAGTGACTCAAACACGTACATGAGAGTTCATTTTTCCCATATTTCCAAGGACAACAAGACAGCATTCGCTGTCAACTGAAAGGTCATAAACGCGTTAATACTATAAGTAATTACCCCTAATCGCATAATGACCAGACGTCACGAAACTCTAATTCCACAATTGTATGGTTTTTCTTGTTTCATTTTTGCATGATCTATTAGCAAGCCTTTCCTAGCAGAATATTAGTACTTCCCTCCATGCAATATTAAACACCACCCAAGCACCTAATACAAAGAATTATTCCCATTTCAAATTACTAAACACATATCACTAAAACTTTCCCTATGTTAAGAGATTATGGAGGGTCTATTTTACGGAACTAATCCACGATGTCATAAGTCTCGTGAATTCTGTACATTATGACATCTGCTTATAGAAATTGGCTGATTACTCGGGCTGAAATATTCCTTTCCAACACCGACTCCTCATAATCAACAAATATTACTAAAATCTAACAAAGCTATAAACGGAGACCCAAATACAAATAGCACATACCCTAGGTTTATTACAGTAGGATATAAATGTCGTGTAAACACTCTCAGCATGTTATCAAACGATCTCACATTCATTTGGTCAGACATATAAATCATGCATCCTTATCAGCCAGATACTGGAATTTCTTATCGTTGTTGACTAAATTAGGGAAAATAAAGATGTCACTTTTATATAAGACTGATTTCCACGTCTGTTCTGTGCACAAGAAAATTATGAATTTGTCTTGCTCTATAGCTGTCTAATTATCTTGTCTACGCCTCTCTGTCTCTGTCTCATCGGTCTTGTTATCAGACACAGTGCATCTTAATTAACTTATGGAGTCTCGTTTTCGCCAGTGTTAATTGTAAAGGAGTATGTAGTCAAATTCAAGTATAGGGAACAATATAGAAATGCTTAAAGATGAAGTTCATGCTAAAACTTTGCAGTTTCCAGTATCTTTCTAACAGATGAAGTCCATGTGAAAAAATGTTAACATGCGTTACGTATGAAGGGCTCTTCTAACAGATAAAGTCCACGCTAAACGTATGTGACGTACTTAAAGTTTCTAGCGCCTTCGAAAAGAGAAGTCCAGGTGAAAATTTCGTGACGTACTCTACGTTTTCAGTGAGTATAATAGACCAAGTCCGTGCTACAATTTTGCGACGTGCTTTATATTTCCGGTGCTTTTCTAACATATGAAATCCATGTTAAGATTTTGTTACTTTTCGTTTTTAATATACTTCGATAGGACAAAGCTATATATGGAAGCCTTATTATGTCTATGTACATTACGTTTTGAATACGTTGTAGAGATCTCGACTTCACATATATATAAATAATCAGTTACATTTCGCGTTGTGTCATCGCGTGCCTTGAGGTCAAATCTGTAAACTAAGCGTTTCAAAATGCTCGCCTCAAAAGCTCCGTTTGGCCTTTATTCAAGTCCTAATATCTAGAGATCGTGTCAATTTACGCCGACTGAACATCATTGATCCTGGAGTGTCCCATGTTAGCAGTTTATGTAAGCCCATGTAAATCCTTATTTTCGTCAACGATACCCAACAGGTATACATGTGTTAGAACGCAAGTCTTGGCTGTAAAGGTTTATTCTTTTATGGCGGAAAAGAAACACACCTATGTCATGTGTTGAAATGTCAATGTCAGGACCTTGTATATCATCTATGATTACACATATCGTCGTTTGGTATTATCACGGCACTAAGCGTGAAAGGAATTCTGAAAATGAGATGTACACCTTGTGTGTCCACTTAGTGATTACATGACTAACATAATAGGAAAAACTTCATGTAACTTATTAGTTCTAGTACACATACTGGATGTACACGTTCACCGAAGCCACAGTTGAAATCAAGATGAAAAATGGATCAATTAAAACAAAAAAGTTTGGATTATCAGAAATATAGGAAGTATGTATGTCAGTATTTGCCTATTTACTTGCATAGATGTTCAATTACATGTACCTTGATTTGGTTTTAGCCAGGGTTTCAAAAATCAGTATCAGTGATTGTAATAATTACATCTCCTACTTAATCATTTAATCAAACCATATAGGTTTTGAAAAAAATGCATATATATATATATATATATATATATATATATATATATATATATATATATATATATATATGATTAAATGATCATGGTTGGGTATTTATCGATGTGTAAATTTTACCTAATCACTCACAAAGTAAATAAAGCCCGAAGACTTTATTTACTTTGTGAGTGATTAGGTAAAATTTACACATCGATAAATACCCAACCATGATCATTTAATCCTTATAATTCCAATTTACTTCCTTGCTAACATCAGATCAACAGATTTAATCAACGAAACATTCATTTTTATGTACATCGAAGTTTTCTTTCATTAGCCTCTTAACTGCGATAGAATACATAGCCCTTTCTTCGCTAGCCAAGATTCATCGATTCTTTATACAGTGATACGGGGTAGAATGTCATAGCGGGTCTGATATATTGTTATGATCACTATTTTAATACATAAAAAATGGTTGTTGCGGTTAAACCAGGATTATTCTTTTTTTTCGAAAATTACGCTTGCGTATGGCACGTGTTGTTACAACAACGTCGTTGTTACTTTCTACGAATTTCAATCTTTCAAAAGCAAAATCGTGTCCATTTTTAGTGAGGTCCCTTGGTTCATATATGACCCTGACCTTTAATAACAGCTGCTGTAACATGTTGTCGAGGTGAAATGCAATAATTTCCGAAGATTGGCTTCTAAACCCTGCCATATGGCTTCTTCGGCAAAAGGGGTGAGTGTTGGAGTGCAGGAAGGTCTGTGCAATTACATTGTTTTAACTTCTAATGGTCGATTGTAATCTGTGGCTTGTCATTTTTGATCAGAAATCACAGGAGTGGGTGGGTGGGTGCTTGTTGTTGTTATTATTAGGATAAAACTTCACATCAAATGATCTGGAAACAGGGAACCAAAAGTAGTCCGCAGAATTTATCGATATGTAAAAATTCCAGATCAGTATTACGTGACCGTTTACATCCAATCAAAACGTAGAAAACGTAGTCAATTCATAAAAATTTTAATTTTATATATATATATATATATATATATATATATATATATATATATATATATTGTTTTTGCCTTGTTATTAAAGCAGGAAAAAAAAAGGAGAATTAACTCCAAATGTTTGTTCTTCATCCATTTTATGCTAAAGGACACAATGTATGGTGAGTCACTAAGTCATAAAATTATTGCTGGAGCTTGATTTCAGTATGAAACAAAAATATGTAAATGAAGCCGGAAAAGTAAATCAGTGATGAACATGATTCTCATTGATATGTTCAGAATCACTCTAAAAAAAACCAACCTTATTTCTCAGAAGGCATGCATTACATAATTGAGTCTGCTTAGTGTTTTAGAAATCACATTAGTTAATATGAAAGAAAATGGTGATACTATTTCAAGGTACCGGATATATAAGGTAGCTAATATAGAAGCTTTTACATAATTTGTTCTCGTCCTATACCACGTAAAATAGCAATGTTATATAGAAAGGTTTACATGCTTTATCCTCGTTGAGTACCATACAAAATAACAATAGTAATACAGAAGAGTTATCGATCTCATAAAGGCTTTCACTTTAGTACTAAAGTTACCTTATTCTCCCACGTCCGGGATAGAGGATCAAGAGATTCAGGTACATGAAGCCTACAACAGACGCTACTGAGAAATCTGGCTTCTCAGTTCCGTTTAACTTTGACCCTCTCAGCGTGTAACAGAATATAAACTCGATCCGTTTCAGAAAATAAATAGACATTATAGTAGTATAATATTCTCATCACAATATGACAATGAATAGCACACGGAGTTCTTACAAGATATTATGAAGTTTAAATATTTTTTTACTCTATATTACACTTATAATATCTTCCTTAACGATAAAGACAGACATTGCAGTTATTAAATGGTGGCATCCTTTATGCAACTGATTTCCATTTGGCGTCAGAGATCAATAAGTTAAATAAACTCAAGCGATTATGTCTATAAAGCTATTTTACTCGAGTATCGTTATTTATATATGCAAGTAATACAAATATTTTGTTATGTCCATTAGGTAGCACGTAGCTTGGCACCAAAGAATAAGGCATGTGTAAACTTTAAGTTTCGAGTGATACGCTCTTTTGATGCAGTGGGGGACTCAAGAGTAGAGTAAATATTCTAGAATTTAAATCAAATGATAGATATACATTTAGTCTACCTGTACGTCCCATTTACCTGGATATAATAGGTAAAATAGATCTTTGTGATCGGAGGTCCATAACATGGTTCTTTCAATGATAATAAATAGACCCGCTATCATAGGCCTTGGTACAGAGCTTTTGAATTAACGGCATATTTTTTTTAAAATTATGTCAACATTTACTGTTGCTTGGTACACTTGCATATTGGTTGAAGTGCAGGTGTGAGTGGACAATATTAATATTACACTCGCCACTTGATCATTCTTTATGCCTACTCTTTTCCAGGAGAACTACAAAGTCTCCAATGTTACAGATCAGTCGCGCGTCTAGTGGCATGGATTTGCACTAGCGTTACAGATCAGTCGTGCGTCAAGTGACATGGATTCGCACTTCGAGACGAGTGATCAGCGGGGGTTTCTTGTAGAATTCCTGCTGTAGTGTTCATGAGTATGATTCTTTCCCGGGGACACTCGCAAGTTTGAAGAGAATGAATAAGCCAGATTTAAATTATTGGACTGGAAAATCTTGCATATTTTAAAACTCTCAGCGGGAAATACGTGGCTTGGATACGTAAATCACATTCATGTTTCATAGAGGAAAAAATATAGTAATATCGTACACTTGAATTAGCAGATTTATTTTAATAGCATACACTTGAATTGGCAAATTCATACGGTCATTCGGGATTTTTGCATTTTTTACGAACTCTGCACTAGGATTTGTACATTGAAGTAGGCCATCAGTCACATAAACACATTTAGTCGCGATACATCAAGAATAACATTGCATCTAACTACTTGATTCCTCGTCTACTCGATTAAACGGAACAATATTCGGAAAGCAGTCTATGAAGATTGTGCGCACCATGAAGGAGGGAATGATTCCTAAAATAAGACTTTTCAAAACTAAGCATGAAAATGGTGATGCAGAAGGTACCAGTAATGATTTTCGCGCGCACGTGCAGAGAATTAAAGAAAACATGTCAAAAGCGGAGGCTGCCAAGAAAGGACTCTTGAAAAAGAGATCCAAAAATGAGTTTGCATTATCTTTCAAAGAACTAAAACTGCCCCCAATAAGTGCTCCTGTATCCGGGAACAGATATGAAGATTCCATGTAAGTAAAAGCCTTAATATTGTCTGTTTATCTGTTTGTATGACTTGCCAATCACTTAGTGTTTGAGTCTGCGCATGTCTACATGTCGGTATGTTTGTTTACCTTCTTCTGTCTGCAGCATTGCGGTTTAGAGATAAGCAGATTTTCAGTTCCATATTTGCAATTATTATTTTAACTGATTTGGTTACGGTGTGGTAATAATGGAATTTAGGACCACATCATATTGTTATGGATCAAGCAATAACATGTAAATATGAAAAATGAAATGTGAAAGAATTTCATCGTGAACATGTAGGCCATATTGATATCAGGTATATTGCAGTGTAACATGTTTATTCCACACAAAAACACGCAGGATTACAATATGTGTTTGGAAAAGACAGAGAAACGGGGAAACGTATTTATTTTTATTTACCATACTTTGTGAACTGGAAGAATAATTTTTTTCCATGTGACAATAACTCTAAAACAGGATGTCGATGTGACAATAACTCTAAAACAGGATGTCGATGTGACTATAACTCTAAGACAGGATGTCGATGTGACAATAACTCTAAGGCAGGATGTCGATGTGTCAGTAACTCTAAGACAGGATGTAAATGTAACAAGAACTCTAAGACAGGATTTCGATATGACAATTACTCTAAGACAGGATGTGACAATAACTCTAAGACAGGATGGCGATGTTGACAATAAATCTAAGACAGGATGTGACAATAACTCTAAGACAGGATGTCGATGTAACAAAAGCTCTAAGACAGAATTTCGATGTAACAATACCTCTAAGACAGGATTTCGATATGACAACAACTCTAAGACATGACTTTGATGTGACAATAATTATAAAACAGGCTGTGACAATAACTCATATACTGGGTGTCGACTTGACAATAACTCTAAGACAGGGTTTCGATGTGACAACAACTCTAAGACAGGATTTTGATGTGACAACAATTCTAAGACAGGATGTCGATGCTACAATAACTCTAAGATAGGATTTCGATGTGACAACAACTCTAAGACAGGATGTCGATGTAACAAAAGCTCTAAGACAGAATTTCGATGTAACAATACCTCTAAGACAGGATTTCGATGTGACAACAGCTCTAAGACAGGATTTTGATGTGACAACAATTCTAAGACAGGATGTCGATGTAACAAAAGCTCTAAGACAGAATTTCGATGTAACAATACCTCTAAGACAGGATTTTGATGTGACAACAACTCTAAGACATGACTTTGATGTGACAATAATTATAAGACAGGCTGTGACAATAACTCTTATACTGGGTGTCGACGTGACAATAACTCTAAGACAGGATTTCGATGCGACAACAATTCTAAGACAGGATGTCGATGCGACAATAACTCTAAGACAGGATTTCGACGTGACAATAATGCTAAGAAGACATGATTTCTATGTGACAATAACTCTATGAAGACAGGATTTCGATGTGACAATAACTCTAAGACAGGATGTCGATGTGACAATAACTATAAGACATGATTTCAACGTGAAAATAACTACGAAGATACGATTTCCATGTGACTATAACTCTAAGACAGGATTACTATGTGACAATAAATCTAAGACAGGGTTTCCATGTGAAAATAACTGTTAGAAGACGGGATTTCGATGTGACAATAACTCTACGAAGACTGGATTTCCATGTGACAATACCTCTAAAACAGGATTTCGACGTGACATTAACTTTATGAAGCTATGATTTCCATGTGACTATAACTTTAAACAGGATTACTATGTAATAATAACTCTAAGACAGGATTTCCATGTGCAAATAGCTGTTAGAAGACGGGATTTTGATGTGACAATAACTCTACGATGACAGAATATATTATTTGACAATAATTCTAAAACAGGATTTTGATGTGACGCTAACACTCAGACAGGATTTCGATGTGACAATCACTCTGTGATGATAGAATTCAGAATTTTTTTGACCGAACCATTAAAGTCGGATATATATTTCATTATCAGGGACACTCAGAGTGGGATATATTTCAGTACAAATTACACTCAACTATTTAAGTTGGTTATGGTTCAGTACAAGGGACATTCAACTATACAAGTGTGATATATATGTACAATGGACACTCTGCTATTTCACACAAGCGGAATGCCCCAGGTAAACAGACCTATATATTAGTTTGAATGTGCTGTGTTCATTTTTATCTTTTGTTTCCAAAAGCACGCTTTTACATGTGTACTTGTTCCTTCTTGAGAGTGGCAGTCCTAATGGTATATGTCCGTTAACTCATGTTTTCTTGAACAATACTTTACGATGGTAACGGCGAGCATTTATATGACAGAGTTTCATACCTAGCAAATAGGACAGGTGCAAATGGCAGATGGCGTATCAAAAATGTTTGCAAAACAACCTATCAAATTATTAACTCTAAATACTATGTAAAAATGGTATTGTAAGTTTTTTGGATTTGTTTAATTTTTAACTTAAAAAAGTTACACTGTATTCAGTTATTTTGAAATTTTGCTAAATTACTTCCAATAAACACCTTTTTGTTTATATTTTGTACAAATATACATACCACACAATATAGTTGTTTAATTGATTTGTAACTATAAAATGTATCTAAATATTTCAATTGCATATTTTAAAATTTTCAAAAAATTAAAAACTCCATAAACATCAAGGGTTTATATACCTTACTTTAAATAATATACAGCATCATCTCTTTTTTGTAAATAAAATACTATAAGCTAAACCAATGACACGTATGTATTCAGTACCGAATGACATTAAGACGACGTGGAAATATTGAACTCGAACGTGGAGAAGAATTAAGGAAGATCATTGTTTGAATATGTATGGCCTAATATCCAAGTCTGATTAGATTTCGTACCTATATTACACGTAACAAACATAAACGAACGCAGTTATGACTGACCGAAAACAATCACTTTTTTAAACTCCATTCTCAATCCATTGATACCCATTCCACATCGCCTGTTTAAAGTTCCAACGTTTTGAAGACTGTAGATTGGATATGTAAGAAGAAATAGATCAAAGAGATGTAAGAACACTACTTTTATGACTAAAATAAAACACCACTTCTTTGACTATTACAAAACACCACTTCTATGATCAATGCAAAGCATCACTATTATGACTAATATAAAACACCACTTCCATTACTAATCCAAACTGTCTAGATATTTTAACCTCTTTTATTACTTTAACTATAGGTCATCATTTGTAACGGTACTTTTTCCAGCTAAATCAATTTAAGAGTATTGAATTATCGATCACATTTTTGCCTTATCAAAAAGTTAAAAATCATCTGCGATATAACCTAAGTCGCATTTCTGACGTGATAGCTGTAACGGTCAGCCGCGGTGGTCATGAAGACCAATTATGTTGTGCCTTCAAAGTACACCTGATCCTACCAGCCATTTAGGAGTATGCATCCACTTCTTTGTCGAACCAACGTTCAAGTAGTCATCACTAAAAGCACACATACATTATGCCTTAATTTCTCTAACTGAATATCGAGGTTATGAGGTAAATACGGGGACACAGTTATCAATATTGGCTATAAATTAATAATCAATGGAATTTTAGAAATACACTGTGAACAACGGCATTATCACTCTTCACTCCGTTCAAGTTGGTTTAACTCTGGAAAAACTTTTTTTTTGTAATCGTCATATAAGGTACTTTTTGTACAAGGCGTTTTCATGATCGGTGTTAAATCTCATTTCGATTAAAGGGATCATGTTAAGATCATATGCCTGAAATGCCAGAGAAAATCATGTTCATTATGTTGATTTTAAATTACAGATTTTCATGTCAAAATATATTTTATGTGGTTACTTTGTTACTTACCCCCCCCAGCATATATATATATATATATATATATATATATATATATATATATATATATATATATATATATATATATATATATGTGTGTGTGTGTGTGTGTGTGTGTGTGGGTGGGTGTGGGTGTGGGTGGGTGTGTGGGTGTGTATATGTCTTTAAAATATTATTTCAATACTCTCTCTCTCTCTCTCTCTCTCTCTCTCTCTCTCTCTCTCAGATCCGAGGTAGTGTGGCTAGCACACTGGACTAGTTCTAGATTGGCTATCAATGAATTGCGGGCTCAAATAATTTACAGGATGGCTTTCCGGATAAACTGTATCGACAAGATATTTTAGACAAATTACCTTGGTAATACATAGTCTTTTGTGTGCTGATCAGAACTGCGGATTGATGACAATCATTGCTAATTCATGTACTGATTATAATGGATGATTGACAACTATCATTGCCAGTTCATGTGCTGATGAGAAAAATTATTGATGACAATCATTGCCAATTCATTTACTGATTAGAAGGGATGATTAATAACTATCATTGCCAATTCATGTACTAGTCATCACAGCTGACTGATGACAATCAAAGCCAATTTATATACTGAATATATCAGATCTATTGTTAGACACCAATTAATCAACGAACTCTTCACCATAAATGCATTTGCGGTAAATAAATATGTATGCATGTCGTTCTGCAGTAGGATATACGTATAGTAGGAGCTAAGACAAATTACCAAACATTCATATCAGAATACTATTCGGGAATATTCCAGAAAGAAGACTGGTATTCAAATATTCGATTGTTATATAGAGAAAAAGAATACGGCCACGGTTCTCAATAGCGGTTTTTGGAAGTATTTTTTAATAAAAACAACAAACCAAAATGTAACCCCTGCAACACTGAATTAGTTTACAAAAAGAAAAATTCATACCTGCTAAATAGCAACAAATTAAAACACCCACTCACAATGTATTATTCTGAATAGTCACTGCGCTCACATCATCGCCATCATTGTCATTTAAGCGCTCTTGAACATATGGAGTACGGCAAGCTGATAAATATGAAGAAGTTAAAGTCAATAAATCTTTCAACAAAGTAACCAAAGCACCATGGATTAAATACTTGCAATCTTGATATTCTAAACTGAAGATTTGTTTATGTGCAAATTATGAAGTAATTGAGTCATCGACTGTCTGCAAAAATTGTCTTCAATTTTTCGCACGACAGTCAAGTTACATCGAAAATCAGCTTGTGTGGTTTTCGTTGTTAACAATTCACTTCCCAGAGAAAATTTTTAAAAAGTCACTGCTGTTGACTGAAAAAATAGACCCTTTCCAAAACAAAAAAAAAAAACAAAAAACATGTTGGGTCAGGCTGAATTTGTAGACAAACAGGTTGAATAACACCTTCATTTAAGCATTAGTATTCAGAATCAAGAAGGAAATTAAATTCACTCAAGATGCCCTAGCTGTTATTTAATTAGATTTTGATGACTAAGTTCATTGTTTTAGAACGGGGGAAGGGGACGGAGATGTGTTATTAAATAACAGGTAAACAGTAAAATTAGGAAAATATACATCGTTGATATCGTATTGACAAATATTGGAAATAACCTAATGCATTCAACGAATATTCGAATAGAGATATTTTGTAATCGTTTTAGCTCCACCTATAGTACATGTAACATTTGCTCTTAATATCATTGCTTGTGTATGATTTGCATTAATTCGTATGACATTCAAATCGTTGTTGTTATGAGTTTAACACATATCATAGGCTATGCATGGCGGCCAGTATATTTGGTGGAGAAGGAACCATGGAAGAACCACTGACCCAATGGAAGCCACTGACCCAATGGAAGAACCACTGACCCAATGGAAGCCACCGACAAACTTTCTCACATACCCACGTTGGCAGAGCCGGAGACTCGAATCCACGCAGACAGAGGTGAGATAGCAGTGATCTGTAAAGGCTAGCATTTTTGACCACTAGGCATCCTGGGACCTCGTTTAAATTTTTATGATGTCATTTAGTAGGTTTTCATTATGTCATTCTTAATAAAATAAAAGTGTAAGGTTGTAATCTAGAATTACTCTTTTGACTACAATTGCAAGAAAATTGCAAAAGAGAGAGATTTATAGAAAATGTTTTGGCGTTCGATAATGTCATCAGTTACGAGGTTGGTGGACCTCGTGCCTCCGCGCGATTTTCTTTCTTGGCAATTAAATACATGAATCACATTAGTCAAACATAAATCATTGAACGCACGGGCATTATGCAGACAGATTTATACGCAAACGGCCAGCTAGGATATCACTTTTATTGTCCACCCCAATCGATACTAACCGTTATAAACTTCCATAGGGATTATGAGGGCTTGAGTGTCAATCTCTACCACCAAACAGTTGCAATTGATGGAGTTTCTTGGAACAGTTTTTCTATTTGAAAATTGGAAGTTAATTTTGTCTGAGATTGAGTTGCACGATAAAAAGATTAGAGCTTGTTAAATATCATGGTGATTTATGGAAAGTGGATAGGGATTTCACGATACGAATTTCAGTGCGATTTATAGGTTGATCTGCCCTAAAAACAGGATATTTGATACACTTCTTATGAAGATATCTGCCGTAAAACAGGACATTCTTCTAAAATCAAGTAATGTATGTTTTAAATAAGAAATGCAACATGGAGGTGGGTAAGATTGCATTATTCCATTGTTTATCAATGGTAAGACTTTTGTAATCATCGTTACAAGTAGAGAGATCCGATTCCTCGACGCTTTCAAGTCGAAATTTAGCCCTGTTTCCTTTCTTTCTTTCCTTTTTGCACCTTTTATATCCTGTGTTGTCTTCAGAAGTCCCTTCTTTTTTCAGAAAAATTAAAACTTTCGCTATTTGTGTATCGAATTGAATGTCTTAAATTTTACAAAAGAGGTTGGTATACTGTTCATGCACGATTCTAATCCTAATTCGAAACTGTTGGTATGACCTTTCTGCCTTTGGTCATCGTAGCTCTTATTGGATGTATGAACGACGACTATGCAAATTATGTACAAACACATGAAAGTAATTACTTTGAGGGGACCACGTCAATTTTGACTTTAAGTTTCGTATTTTGAGATCCATTCCTACCCACAATATAATGAATGGCCAGAGAAAGACTTTTCATAATGAATGGCTAATGAAAGCCGCCCATCTAGTACGATATCTACATGATAAACACAGTAGAATGTGTACATTTGCTGGTTGCAAGGAAGAGAAAAAACTATGCCTAAGCAGGTCATTCCAGTAATGGCTATTCGATTTATTCATGCCTTATTTATTGCAGTTTTACTATTAATGCATTTGTCTTAAATTAAAACATTTATTTATAAGTGATGGACAGTTGTCAGGTCATGTACACATCTAAACATACCTCTCTCTCTCTCTCTCTCTCTCTCTCTCTCTCTCTCTCTCTCTCTC
>JAECUM010021052.1:0-73059 GCA_016617855.1 Megalonaias nervosa
GACGGGATGAAATTCGACCCATTGGGATTCTTGCATCGTCATCATGGTGGGTGGCATGGCAAACAGATCCAGTTCCGACTTGGAACAAGCGCAAGACTTTCGGTGCATCATTTTCTCTGATTTAATAATCAAAAACGTCTAACTCTCCGACGGTTTTTCCTTTTGTAGTCTTTCTAGCTCTAGGGGTGTGAAGTCCTCTGAAGGTATGTCTTCGTCGTCTTTTTCTGCCTTGTCCTTGCTGTGGTGTCAGGGAAGCAGGAATGCTTGACTCGGCATCACCCAGGGCATTTATAGGAGTTTTTCGTCGGCCCAAAACGTCTTTACCCGTTTGAAGCAAGACATTTTTGCCTGCTCTCAAGAAAGCATCTTTGGGATTTTGTTTGTCAATGATGACATTTTGGAGAAATTCTTTACCTTGCGTCAACGGGGCATCTTTGAAGGCGTGCAATCCCCTTGTCACCAACGGTTTCAAAATGGGAGCCACTTTACGAAAGGCTGATTTTTGCATATCACCTAAACCATGTCCTCGCTGTCGAGCGGCTCCTTGGTACACAGGATACATGACTGACAAAAGGTTAGAATAATCGTTTTCGAAAATGGAGTTTCACTGTGACTTTCCCTTTGGTGAATGGAATATTTTGTTCCAGATCTCCTTTTATAGTAATGTTGACAGTGTCGAAATAAAACTTACTGACGGGCAAATAGTGAGGATGTACAAATTCGCGATGAACGTGATAGGTGTTTCCACCTTCCTCGTCAGCGTTCGTGGCAGAATCCACGTTGAAAGGAATGACAAGCAGTAACGGTACGGAGGTGTGTCCCACCACGTTGTACTCCGCCCCATCGGAGTACACAAAAATCAAATTCAGTCCTTGGTTTATTTCTACAGGGATTCTAAAATATTTCGCAAAATCCGAGTTACTGGTCACGGCTGGTATTTCGTTTGCAATCTTAATCAACTTGGGGTCTCCACCCAAAATGTCATACAATTCAGGACAAAATATAATGGCCAATACTTTGTCCTCTGAAAATTTCATCATTAGGCGACGAGCTATTTTGTGGTAATCGATCGTGACACTTTTTCTGGTTTTCTCTAAGAGTTTACGAAACACGGCATAGAACCTGTGAGCAATAGCGTTCACCAAATGTTGACCAGTAAAATAATAGCCTGGGGGAATTTTCAACCGATAAGTGGTTCGTTTAGTTTTGGGGTCTTGTGATTTCATAGAGTCAGCTACACTGCTGCGTTCACGCAAGTGTTGTTGCACTTGTTCGTCATGTACTTCTACCGTAAAAGTGTTTTGATTTTCAACGATGTTTATGATTTGTGTGGGGTGAATCATTTCTACAAAAGCCACTTCCCAATGGGCTTCGTGATCCAATTGGATGGCCTGAGGTAATTTGGCCGTGTAACAGCACAAAGTTTTATTGGGAAACACCTCCATGAACTATCACTGGGTAATGTTAAGTAAAATTGGTTGTTCATAGTTCCAGAGTTCTAGTGTTCGAGGAGTCGCTGGAAGTCAGAGGAGTGTCTAAAAGAGGGTGGTTAGGGTGACTGTTGGAAGGGAGACTAACGTTGGACGCAAGACTCCCGTTGTTGTTGTTCCCGTTAGAGGAATATTTCAGAGACGGATTGGGAAGAAGGTAGCCAATGCAACTGCTAAGTAAAATGGTCCACAATTGTTTGTCTCCTTGTTGCAAGCTCAAATTAGCAATGGCAGCACCGATGACACAATACACCACAAAGATTTGGCAGAAAAAGACGATTTGCGTTTTAGGCACACATTCTCCACACCACACCCACAAGCGTTGCTTTTGTAGATCTTGCAGAGAAGAACTAGAGGAAGGAGTGGTCACTGCGGTAGCTGAGGCTGTGTTGAAGGGCATGCTGGTCACTTCTTTTTATAGTCGATGAGTTGCGAAGCGTCGAAACAAGAGTCAAAACTGGGAGGATATCCTTTCCAACGTACTTTGACTTCTTTGACACGTCATTTTCCCGCTTCTCGAGTTCTACGATCGAGAATGCTTTCTATCTTCTTTTTTGGTCACAAGTTGTAACTCGGGCAAGTAAAACGTTCCTTTTAACACTTCCCCGTTCAGTCTTCCAATTTATAGACGGGAGGATGACGGCCACGCACACGTTCGGTGACACGAAACAATTTGGTGGTCCAGTTGGGTAAGTAACCTTTGTCGAAAGTGCGTTTGGTTTTGCCAATGCGCACCCAATCTCCTTCTACCAACACTCCACCTTTCTTGGGGACAGTCACTATCGGGGACGTACCAAACAGGCGCTCGAAGACGGTCACTTCGTTGTCGGGAGTCACTTCTTGGGGGGCGCGTCCGCTGCTCCGATGGTACGATTGGTTGTACGATTTGACGAGGTGTGGCAAGACATCGATGTACTTGAGAGTGTATTGATGAGTAAAATATTTCCACATGCGTTCTTTCAAGGTGCGTTGAAAACGTTCCACGGTGCTGGCTTTGGTTTCGGGATTCTCGGTGGTGAAAAAATGAATGTCACGTTTCTTCAATTCTTTTTGGAAAGATTGGTTCAGAAATTCGGTGCCTTTGTCAGTTTGCCATCGAAGAGGGTGACGCCCGCTTTGTTTCAACACCAGTTTGAGGGCTCGCACTATCTCACTGCTCGATTTGGAAGTCAATGGTACGACCCAAGCAAATTTGGAAAAGACGTCGATGACACAAAACAAATATTTGTAGCCACGATTGTAGGTAGCCAAATGAGAGACATCAACTAAATCGGCTTGCCATTGATGATCGATGCCCTCCACTCGGGTACGACTTCTGGAAAATTTTCGTCGAATCGGCTTGTGTGAGGTGTACGTGGCTTGTTCTTGTAACCAGCGTTGCACTTGAGGTAAACGAACACTTTTCAGTCGAGTTTTGGCAGCACGATACAATTACTGAACTCCTCCGTAACCTGCAGGATGGGATGGATCGTAGTAAATGCTGGTTAACAGCTTCTCCATTTTTAATAAGTGATCCACTCTTCGCTGATGTTACTCTGAATGGGACTAGGGTGTGGTTTAGAAACGACTTTACGTGTCCGATGTGCCACGGGAGTAGAAGTCGAAGGTAGTGGTGTTGGTGGTGGTGGTGGTAATGGAAAGACTTTGGTCTTCTTTTCTTTTTTCACTTCTGCTTTCCCATCTTTCTTTTTCATTTCTGTCGAAGGTGGAGTGGACATCATCTTTTTAACCCAAGCTTTAAGTTCTTCTCGTTGGGGTGTAGGGGAAGGGGTCAATAAGGACGCTGCAATCTTACTAGGGATGGGAGATGCTGACGGTGTTTGAAAGACTTCTCTTGCCTCTTCTTTCTCAGGCAACCGTGGGGCTGCATCTGTCTTGACCTCTGGAGGTGGTAGTGGTGGTGTTGGTGAACTTTTCATCAAGGCCTTAAAATCTTTCAGAGTGGGTAGAGCTGTTTCGTCTAAAGCTTTCTGGTGAAAGAGTTGCAGTCGTTGCAACAATTGACCATACCGTTGAGATTTTTCCGTTTCTGACAAATCGCTGTGATCCATCAATGATTGTAATTCGTGTTGTAACTGGGACATCTCGGTCAAATGAGGATTGGGAGTCAAATGCGGGGTTCGTTGTTCTTGCCAACGATGGTATTCCATCCATCGTTTGTAAGGGACTAAAGCCAGTTTTCGTCCTTCATCGGATTTCAAGGATCTCATCTGAGATCTTTTTGACTCCAAAGATCCCTTTTATCTTTCTGGTCCGTTTTATCTTCATCCTCCCAAAATGTTTCCCATCGTTCCCAATAGTCCTTTCAGCAAGGGTCCTTCTATTGTTCCCATTGCTCCTTTCAGCAACATGGGCAAAAGGGATAAAATTCCTCCGCTTTGCACCAACATCTTTTTCTTTTGACCAATGGGTATTTTCTTTTCGACCATTTGACGAAGAACGTATCGATGTTTGGTTAAGCATTCTTTCTGGTGTTTAGACAAAGGTATTGTGCCTTTCAAAACATTCAGACAACATTCCCACACGGTATCGATGACGTCTTTGGCGGCAGTTTGAATGAGTTTTTTCGCATGGGTGTAGGAGCTTTGGACAGGACGTACAACATGTCCCAATGTTTGGCTAAACGAGGTGGCAGTCCTTTCCTTTTCTTTCCTTTGGGGGTAGAAGAGGTATGTCTTTTTTGGGGTGACATCTTTCTCGGTTGGCTCGTTGGTTCCGTGGCACACAGCAAACAATACACTAACGTCGATGACTTGTCACATGGTCTTTTATCCTTTTTTGGGGACTATCGCTTCGTCATAAAGGTGACGATGTGTTTTCCAAAATCGCCAAAGAATCCCTCTCTTTGGTGGCTCCTCTTTTCTTTTGACGAGTGTGTCTTTTCTGGGGGTGACGTTGATGTTTGGCTAAGCGCTTTTTAGGATGCCGTGACTCTCTTTCTCGTTTTCCTTTTCCTTTTTGGACCGAAGAAGGAACACGATGGTAACGGTGTGCACTTCTTAGAGGGGACATCTTTGGGCGTGCAGCAACACAGAAACACTAAACCTATCGTTTACCTCAGGTCTTTTTTATACTGGAATGCGTCGCCACTGATTTTCTTTACGTCGTATCAACTTGATGACAGGCAACACACGTCGTGGAGGAGTTCGCAACGGACTAAATCGGGACAGTTCTTGCTTGGACAAATCCAGTAAACTCTGTAACACACCCGTTCTCTCTTGGACTTTGATTTTGGGGGCAGGTACTTTGTGAGCAGCGGCCACTGCCGCTAACGAGGAAGAGGGTGTCACCGCTGGAGGAGAAGTTTTTGGAGACGCTATCTTGCGGGTAGAAGCTGTTTTATGTGGACTTAACTTTTTCTTTTTCTGAGGCTGTGACCTGGTCTTGACACCGTTGCTCTTTTTCTTTCTCTTCTGGGTACGTTTGGGCGTGGCTTTTTTCTTGGGGACGACTTTGGGAGCATTAGGATCCCATTTTGAGAGGGAACAAATGATGACACCTCGTAGAGAACCGCTTCCTCCAGGTTTGAAGATGATTTGCTTTTTGGTTTGAGTGTCAATGCGAGGATCGTCTAGCTGCGTCAAGGCGACTTTGTTTCTCTCAGAAAAACGTTTGGTTTGATGTGGAATGTGAATGATGCCTTGCAGTAAATGACGTGCTGTCACCGTAAACAATCGTAAGACATCTTTGAGACTAGCTTCTAAGACGCGAGCACATATTTGTGGATTTTTTCTGCGACTGATACCGTACAAGGCACGAATCAATTTGACGGGAAGATGAGCCTGAAGGGACGTCATATTGACGCTGTGTGAGACAGACTCCAAGTGACTGAGGTTTTCATAGATTTTTTTGGTTGTTGTTAAGTCGACGAAGGGGACGTGTACACGACAGGCCCTCCGTCTTGGCACCAGTGGTGAAACAGATGGGTACGAAATCGCAAATACTCGGGGGTAGTGGGTTTTAAATCCACGAGTAAATAAGCGTGTGGGATTTGAGTGGCATCGTCGTACGCATTTGTCAGCCAAGGCGTTCCTAACTGTTTGGCTAAGACTTGCACTTGCGATTTATCTCTAGGGCTTTTAAACAACACCACGTAATGAGCATTGAGACTGATGGTCCGATGGGCTTTACTTTGTTGAAACAAATTTTGGGTGATGTAAATGACACTGGCATTACGATCATGTCCTTTACGTGTAAACCACAGTTTAATTTCTTCTTCGTCTTCTCCTAACGTGTCGTCAAAAATAACCAAATGGGTTTGACTAGGGTCAGACACGATCCCGTCGTCCTCGCCAGGAATTCCTTCCACAAAGACGATAGAATCGCCTTGACTTTCTCGCAGAAGGCTGTACGCCGATGGCCACTCTTTGTAACACCACACGATTCGTTGAGGTGGACGATCGATCAAATGATATTTATGTTCGATCAAACGTTTGACAAATTCGGTTTTGCCTGAACCGCAAGGTCCGGCAATGAGGATGTTAAATGGATGGCGAAGATACAAGGCCTCCCAACTAGTTCGATGAACGTGTTCGTCAATGACTTTGACAGTGGAGGAAGAGGGAGCAGAGACAGTAGAGGTAGCCATAGTAGTGTAAGAAATGTCAATTTTGACACGAAGGCAGACAAGACAAGAGTTTTTATACTTTTTGTCAGGACACGTTTATTGTCATCTTTAATTGTGAACAACACGAAAGACAAAAATACATAAAAGCCAAATGGCTAAGTACATGAATAAAAGACACATCAAAACGATCATAGTGGAATATAAACAAGTCTCTGTACAACATTTGTGGTGATCAAGAGGTGGAATTGTAGAGACAGTGTGTAATGTTCTTAGAGTCTCTACACTCCTTGGCACAGCCACACAAGAGTCCTCCCGGAATGGCCTTTCGGGGATGTCGATAACGGTTCTGTCCTGAAGAGAGTGGTTTTCCTGGTCACGACTTCTTCTGGCACTGTCACTAACACTGGTTTAAAAGTTACTTTTTTCACTGAACGTTTTAAGTTTTTAGGATTACAAATCTTGGGCAAAGTGTGCCATTTCTTTTGTCCAAGCCTCAAAGCCCCAACTTTTCCAGTCACGTATATCTTTCCAATGAGGGTGCAAGTCACAAGCTACACACACGTCGTCGTACACATCTTCACTGCCTAAAAGTTGACGAATCTTGTTTTCCCGTAGAGGTTGAGAAGTATCAAGATGAAAGCACAAACCTTTTAACAGAGTGAGTCTCTCGTGTACATTTAAAGGGACCACTTTAATGTTTTGGGTGGTATGTACTGTTCGTAAAGAGTCCAGAAGGAATCGGCTGGTAAACGAAATCCCAGAAAGCAAGTTACTAAGACACACACTAAAAGGCGACCCTAATTAAATGGACACAGTTCTCGTAATAGGCGATCGTAATCCTCCACCGTTTGAATAGTGTGATTGATTTCCTTCCACGGAATCTGTTGTATCACGAATGATAAAGGTCGTGGCATGGTAGTCCGTTTTTATACCTCTTTTTGTCGGAGATAATAAGTGTACTTTCTGCACAGAGATGGTCGTACTCCAGTGGCAAATCTAAATTGTTTGGTCACTAACATACACATCACACACCGTTCAGAAGTTTCCTTTTGAACTAAGTTTACGTTGTATAAGAGATTTTGGTAACCCTCTAACTCTTCTTCTGGAATTCGTTGCAGTAAGTCTACCTTGTAGTACATACAATCACTAACAACAAACCAATCCTTCTCGCCTACGAGTAGTTGATTAATGTCTGACCACTGGAACGAGAACGCATAAAACATACACATAGACTATCCACACAAGCGAATGCGAATGGATAGTATATATGTGTCTGTTTTATGCGTTCTCGTCCGTTGGTGTGGACAGTATATATGGGTGTGTTTTATGCATTCGCATTCGTTGGTGTGGATAGTCTATGTGTCTGTTTTATGCATTCGCATTCATTGGTGTGGATAGTCAATGTGTCTGTTTTATGCATTCTCGTTCGTTGGTGTGGATAGTAGATATGGGTGTGTTTTATGCGTTCTCGTGCATTGGTGTGGATAGTATATACGTGTATGTTTTATGCATTCGCGTCCGTTGGTGTGGATAGTATATATGGGTATGTTTTATGCGTTCTCATTCGTTAGTGTGGATAATAGATATGTGTATGTTTTATGCATTCTCATTCGTTGGTGTGGATAGTATATGTGGTGTTTTATGCGTTCGCCTAGCGTTTGTGTGGATAGTAGATATGGTGTGTATTGTATGCGTTCGCGTACGTTTGTGTGGATAGTAGATATGGTCTGTGCTTTTCTTCTCTTCCCGTCTGTGTGGATAGTAGGTATGTGTATGTTTTATGCGTTCGCCTAGCGTTTGTGTGGATAGTAGATATGGTGTGTTTTGTATGCGTGCGCGTACGTTTGTGTGGATAGTAGATATGGTGTGTGTTTTGTATGCGTTCGCGTACGTTTGTGTGGACAGTAGATATGGTCTGTGCTTTTCTTCTCTTCCCGTCTGTGTGGATAGTAGGTATGTGTATGTTTTTTGCATTCGCGTCCGTTTGTGTGGATAGTATAGTGTTTTTTATGCATTCTCATTCGTTGGTGAGGATAGTAGATATGGTGTGTGTTTTGTTTGCGTTCGCGTACGTTGGTGTGGATAGTAGATATGGTGTGTGTTTTGTATGCGTTTGCGTACGTTGGTATGGATAGTAGATATGGTCTGTGCTTTTCTTCTCTTCCCGTCTTGGTGTGGATAGTAGGTATGGGTCTGTTTTATGCACTCGCGTTCGTTGGTGTGGATAGTATATGTGTGTGTATGTTTTATGCATTCTCATTCGTTGGTGGGGATAGTAGATATGGTGTGTGTTTTGTATGCGTTCTCGTTCGTTGGTGTGGATAGTAGATATGGTGTGTGTTTTGTATGAGTTCGCGTACGTTTGTGTCGATAGTAAATATGGTGTGTGTTTTGCATGCGTTCGCGTACGTTTATGTGGATAGTAGATATGGTCTGTGCTTTTCTTCTCTTCCCGTCTGTGTGGATAGTAGGTATGTGTATGTTTCATACATTCGCGTTCGTTGGTGTGGATAGTATAGTGTGTTTTATGCATTCTCATTCGTTGGTGTGGATAGTAGATATGTGTGTGTGTGTGTTTTATGCGTTCTCGTCCGTTGGTGTGGATACTATATATGGGTGTGTTTTATGCATTCGCTTTCGTTGGTGTGGATAGTATATATGTGTCTGTTTTATTAGTTCTCATTCGTTGGTGTGGATGATATATATGTGTGTTTTATGCATTCTCATTCGTTGGTGTGGATAGTCTATGTGTCTGTTTTGTCCATGCGCATTCGTTGGTGTGGATAGTCTATGTGTCTGTTTTATGCATTCGCATTCGTTGGTGTGGATAGTAGATATGGGTATGTTTAATGCGTTCTCGTTCTTTAGTGTGGATAGTATATATGTGTATGTTTTATGTATTCGCATTCGTTGGTGTGGATAGTATATGTATATGTTTTATGCAGTCTCGTTCGTTGGTGTGGATAGTAGATATGGGTATGTTTTATGCATTCGCATTAGTTGGTGTGAATAGTATATGTGTATGTTTTATGCGTGAATCAGAAATAAAAAATATAAATATTATAATCTTGAATCAGAATCAAAATAAAAATAAAGATAGTTCTGAAGCAGAATAAAAATAAAAAATAAATATTATAATCTTGAAGCAGAATAAAAATAAAATATTTCTGAATCAGAATCAGAAATAAAAAATAATTCTAATCTTGAATCAGAATAAAAATAAAAAATATTTTAATCTTGAATCAGAATAAAAATAAAAATAAAAATATTTCTGAATCAGAATCAGAAAAAATTATAATCTTGAATCAGAATCATAATAAAAATAAAGATAATACTATTTCTGAATCAGAATCAGAATAAAAATAAAATATTTCTGAATCATAATAAAAATAAAATTAAATATTATAATCTTCAATCAGAATCAGAATAAAAATAAACATTATACTCATTCGTTGTTGTGGATAGTCTATATGTGTCTGTTTTATGCATTCGCATTCGTTGGTGTGAATAGTAAGTATGGTGTGTTTTATGCATTCGCAATCGTTGGTGTGGATAGTAGATATGGGTGTGTTTTATGCATTCGCGATCGTTGGTGTGGATAGGAGATATTGGGATTTTTTCTTTCTCCCTTTCTTTTGTGTGTGTATTGGGCTTTGTCCCTATAAAACTCCCTTTATCCATATCAAATTCATTTCACCTACCTACCTACAGTATCGCGTATTCAGGTCAGCCAGTTCAGTGACGTCACACAGTATCGAGTATTCAGGTCAGCCAGTTCAGTGACGTTACTGAAGCTAGAAATTTTGAGGCTATAAATATAGACTTGGGTTTTCTGCAGGTTGTATACAAGGGTTTTTAAACAGAAATTTACCAAAAATTGTAGCTAAAAATAGACCCTACCTGTTCCATTCCTCTTGTCGCTATACAGGCCCAATATTTTTTGTCGCTAGACAGGCCCAATATTTTTTTGTCGCTAGACAGGCCCAATATTTCCCCATGTTAAATTCCTCTTGTCCGTAGGGTACAAAGTAGGGTCCCGTGAGGCTATAAATCTTGAGGCTATAGTGAAAACGACCAAATTTAACATAGAAGTCTACGTGAGGCTATAAATCTTGAGGCTACGGTACAACCTTCTAAATTTTACATAGAGGTCTACGTGAGGCTATAAATCTTGTCGCTAGGGTACAACCCCTCTTAGTTTGTTGCTAGAAATCTTGTCGCCAGGGTACAACCCCTCTAATTTTGTCGCTAAAAATCTTGTCCGTAGACGTACCCAGAGGTCTTGTAATGCTAATTCCCATTGTCCGTAGATCGCCCCAGAGTGTGCTTTTGTCCGTAGAAATCTTTTCCGTAGACAGGCCCAGGGGTTCTTGTAATGTATTTTCCCATTGTCCGTAGATCGCCCCAGGGTGTGCTTTTGTCCGTAGAAACCTTGTCCATCTTTAGTCCCACCCATGTTAAAATTCCCATGTTAAATTCCCATTGCCGCCAGGGTACAACCCTCCTAGTTTAACATAGAAGTCCCATTGTCGCTAGGGTGCCCCACTACACTACTGGCATTCAACAGTTTAAGTCTTCTGCATCTCACCGGAAAAGTCAAGGGGCTATGGAAACATTACACCAAACTTTGAAGGGTATGATTTGGTCATATTGGTTTAATACATGTAAATATTGGGACGACGATGTTCATTTACTATTGTTTGCTCTTAGGGAATCAATTCAAGAATCATCAGGTTTTCGTCCTTTGAACTATGATTGGACATAGAGGGCCATTGAAGTTGTTAAAAGAGAAGCTTCTACAACCTAGGATTCAGAGATTAATCTTCTTGATTATGTCTATGATTTCAAATAAAAATTTTCAAAGGCTTGGGAAGTAGCAAGAATTAATATTCACACTCCTATGCAAAATTTGAAATTAAGGTATGATAGAAATACAAACGAAAGGAGTTTTCAGTATGGTGATATTGTTCTGGATCTCTTGCCCATACCTCAAAATCTGCAAGCTAAGTATTATGGACCATATATAGCTGACAAGAAAGTAACTGGTTTAAATTATATCATTTGCTCTCCTGCTAGGCGAAAATAGAAACAACTTTGCCATATAAATATGTTAAAGGAGTATGTTGATAGAGATAACCCTGTTAATCAATCAATCAGTTTAGTTCTACCTGTCTCACACAGTGAGGATTTAAAAGATGGCAAGCAATCGGACTGTGGTGACTTTGGTGTAACCAGTCTTCAGAATTCAGAAATATTGAACAGGCTGGACCAGAAACTTTCACATCTACAGCCACAAAATGAGTGAACTTAAACAGCTATTTGTAAATATGAGCACTTGTTTTCAGATCTTCCAACACAAGCAAATGCTATTTACCACACGTTGAAACTGTAGATTTCACACCTGTGAAATAACATCATTACAGGAGGAATTTTCTCAAACATGAATCTTTGAAAAACGAAATTCTACATTTGCTAGAGAATGAATTCATAGAACCAAGTAAAAGTAACTGGAGTTCACCATATATTCTTGTGCTGAAACCTTTCAATACGTTCCGTATGTGTACCGACTATAGCAAAGTGAACAGTGTCACCAAAACAGATTAATTTCCATTGCCAAGAATTCATCACTACATCTACAAAATTGGAACTGCTAAAAATGTCACTAAATTTGATCTTTGAAAAGAATCTGGCATATTCCACTCATGGAGAGAGAAAAGAAAATTTCGGAATTTTTAACTCCATATGGACTTTTATCAATATAAAGTAATGCCGTTTGGCATGAAAGGTTCTCCTTCAACTTTCCAAGATTTAATGAATATGATTACATCTGGTCTAGATAATTGTGACACTTAACCGATTACGTCATCATCTACAACGCCTCTCGGAAAGATCACTTGGAAATCATTCGGAAATACTTTAATCGACTCAGTGATGCAAATTTAACAAATAATTTAGTCAAAAGTGAGTTTTGCAGTGCTTGTGTTACAATTCTAGGTCATATAGTGGGACATGGTAAAGTTAAACCTATAGAAGATAAGGTTAAGGGTATCTCTGAATTCCCTTTGTCTATCGGTAAAAAGCAACTGATACGATTTTTGGATATGGCTGGATATTATCAGAAATTGTGCTCCAATATTTCCATATTTGCTAAACCTCTGACCAATTTGTTGAGCAAATAAACCAAGTTTCATTGGTCTGAAAATTGTCAGGAGGCTTTTGATAAGTTAAATGACATACATAAGAGTGCATCAGTTCTCTTAGCTCCAAATTTCAGTGAATGATTTAAAATGTATATTGATGCATGTGGGATTGGAGGAGTATTGCTTCGAGGAAGCAAAAGTGGCGTGGATTAAACAAGAGCCAAAGAAATTATTCCACAATCGAGAAGGAATGTTTTGCTTTGATATAGCCTTTGCAATACTTTGAATTGTATATTAATTCAGTTCCTTCAGTGATTATTGTATTTAGCGATCTCGCAACCCCCTTACCTTCATTAACAAAATGAAAAAGAAACACCAGAGACTGTTAAGGTGTAGTTTGATGTTGCAAGAGTACAATATTGACACCAGGCACATCAAGGGAAAAGATAATCTAATCGCAGATGCACTTTTACGTGTATAGAAGTACTATAGTAGTGAAGAGAGGCGATAAAGAGACAATGGGATAATACATTACAGACCCCCCCCCCCGATATGGAGAAAAGAAAATCCCCTGGGCCTATATAGAGACAAAAAAATAGTGGGCCTGTATAGCGACAATAGGAATGGAACAGGTGGGGTGACGTCATGGTACTGGACACTTGCAACAATGTTGCAAGTGGCTGACCTGAATACGCGCAGCTACTCTAGGTAGGGACAAATACAAAAGAGACAGAGACATATATAACACATATATAACATATAGGCAAGAAAGAATAAATCTTTTCGAGGCATATGAAAGTGGCCCTGAAAAGGGCCTTTGGGTTCTTCTTTTATTTTCTCCACTTCTTCCACCAGCTTCTCACTTTCTCTATGGTTCCTTTCTTCTTGTTCTTTTCCTTCTCTGGCATCCAGTCAATATGTCCCATTGATCTAAATTTTTCCTGCACCTTGATTCAGTTCTTGTTCAGTCTTTCAAACTCTTCTTTTCTCTTTTTGTTGTCCTTCTCCTTTCTCTCTTTTGTCCAGGTTTCTTTGATTTTCTTTACCTCTTCTTTCATCACTTTTCTCATCATATCTTCAGATTTCCTTAGTTGTTGTAAGCCCCACTGGACAAAAGACCACTCGGTTAAATTGGCTATGTCTTGCAAAAAGCTCCTCATTTGGATGGCATTATCAACGGCCTCCTTCAATGTCCCCTCTCTCACATATTTAGGATGGATGAAGCCTCTTAATTTCTCTACTTCCTCCTCTATCATACCTTGCACCAGATCCCTGGCTACTTTCAGGCTGATGACTTGACTGGCCACAAAGTCTTTCGTAACTGGATATTTCTATTCCTGTTCTTGTTTTTCCACCACGTAGGCTGCATCAACCATCCAGTACCAACTGTCTTTCAATTCGTTAAACAAATTCATTTTTTTTGAAGGTGTTGACTAGTCAGCGTTGGGTAGTCAGACTTTGAATTGAATTTGAATTATACTGGCGTGCACCCATACTGGGTATCTGCCAGTGGTTAATGCCTGCAAAGCAGGCTGTTAAATTCTCCTGGTGGAAGGTATCAGTGCCTCATCCCCCCGGCCTTAAGGCTCTCAGAGAGAGCTGTTAAATTAGCCGTCAGGTAGCGGAAGAATACGTTCCATGCTACCCGAATGGAAGGCTTTCGTAGGTGGCCAGACTTACTTACTTTAACAGATTAAAGTTGCATATGCTAACAAGAGCTTGCGCGACTGGTTAATTATCGAGTGTCGAGATTTTTAATTGGTCAGGTTGTAGGAATGGTGCCACTACAACCCCGCTTTAATGTGCGATGGTCGCACTGTTTAATTAGGTCTGGCAAAGGCAAAGGAGGAGAAGGATCCAGAAATGCGCGAGCGCGACAGCAATAGACGTCGTGTACGCCCCAGAACCCAGACCGTACATTAAATTGTCAAATTTAGTCCAGTTAGATCAAGGGACAGAACCTATTATCAACAGTGTGTAAGCCACCTGTGCAATTAACCAAATAAAAGAAGTTTTAAAAATTTCGTTAATATAATTCGAAGCTGAAATTTAGTGTACAAAGTGTACATAAATTTCCTAAATTATACCAATCAGCTAAGTCAAAGCGACTCATATTTTTCACGTCACGCTTAAGAATTAGACAAAATAGACAAAAAAATTTGATGATAGAGGAACCAAAGAGTCAAATTCGAATTACACGATAGAGATTTTATCAAAAAGGTTTTCAAGCCAAAATGAAAACCTATACATTCAGGCAATATTGAAAGTCAGGTTTCCGTCTTCTTCTGACTTCTCTGTGCTTGTGCAGGCTTATCAGTATGTAGGCCACTTCGGTATGACGGTTGTTTCATATCCGTTCCATGGTAGCTGCATTGGTCCTACGTCTCTCTCATGTAGAGACCGCCTAATGAGTTAACGCTGCGGAATTCCTATGGCCGCTCTATCATTCATCGTTGTAGCCTGTTATTCGTGTCCGTTTCGGCAGCTTTTAGTATAGGGCAGCTTGCTGCAGGCGCGCGGTAGACTAGACTGTTATACTACATCGTTTGGCCACGTTCTATTTACTTCTACTTCTTTGTTTGGTTGTTTCGTGATCCTTAATGTGTAGCTCTTTGTCTTTGTCCCGCCTTTTCCCACCGGCGCCCCTTTCACCGTACTCCCGCTCCGCTGATCTTGCCTGTTCGGTGTCCACTGCCTGAATGACTGATGATGATCTCATAAATATGAATGAATGAATAAAGGATTTAAGTCGCGTATGCTATTTAAGAGCTTTCGCGACTGGTTAATTCTCTAGAGTCGAGATTTTTAATTGGTCGGGATTGTAGGAATGGTGCCATTACAATCCCGCGTTTAGGTACGATGGTCGCACTTCTTATTTATATGTCTGGCCGAGGAAAAGGAGGAGAGGGACCTAGGAGGGCGCCACGAAACAACACACAGGGCACCACCACACACCCACAACCAGCCGCCCCGCACACAGAGGAGGGGCAAAGCGCTCCCCGGGACCGTCCAATTAATTTACGCACCGAAACACCAGGCCGCACTTAGTTGGTCAAATTTAGTCCAGTTGTACTAGTGGACAACCCTATCGCCAATAGTGTGTAAGTCACCTGCGCAATTTTCCCAATGTATGAGTTTTAGAATTTCATTACTCTTAACTTTAGTAGTTGGGATTTTGGATACAGAGTGTACATTTTCGTTCTAAATAGGACCAATCAGCTGGGTGTAAGCCTTCCCTTGTTTGTTAATGTCACGCCTCGCTAAGGATAGGTGTTAATTTTGATGGTGGAGCCAAAGGATCTTGTTTGATTTTGTGTGGATAGAGCTTTTATCGAAAGAGGTCTTCAATATCCAAAGGAAGTACCTCATGGAATAGAGAGAAAGGAAAGAAAAGGCCTTCTCTTGTCCGGAAAAAGGAAGAGGACTTTGCAGTGGAAAATCTTTTGACAACACAGGCTTGTTGTTTGAAGGATTCCACCCAGGTGTTTGCTAGTTTGTTTTCCCTAGCACCTGTTTTGGGTCCGTATTTGGCCTTCGCTTGTCCAAAGGAAAAAAAAAAAAAAAATTATTTGGCCTTCGCTTGTCCGGAAAAAGGAAGAGGACTTTGTAGTGGAAAATCTTTTGACAACACAGGCTTGTTGTTTGTAGGATTCCACCCAGGTGTTTGCTAGCTTGTTTACCCTAGCACCTGTTTTGGGTCCGTATTTGGCCTTCGCTTGTCCGAAGAAAGAAAAAAAACAAAATTATTTGGCTTTCGCTTGTCCGGAAAAAGGAAGAGAACTTTGTAGTGGAAAATCTTTTGACAACACAGGCTTGTTGTTTGTAGGATTCCACCCAGGTGTCTGCTAGTTTGTTTTCCCTAGCACCTGTTTTGGGTCCATATTAGGCCTTCGCTTGTCCGGGAAAAAAAAAAGGGTGGGCAAGAGGACTTTGTAGTGGAACATTTTTGACAACACAGGCTTGTTGCTTGAAGGATTCCACCCAGGTGTTTGCTAGTATATTTTTCCTAGCACCTGTTTTAGGTCCCAGAAATCGGCAGTAGTTCTTCGAGTTTGGCAGACAATAATACCTTCTTACGAGGTGGAATTGTCTCTCGAGTCAGCTACCTTTCGCTTGTCAGAAAGAGAAAATAAAAAACTGAAAAAAATATCCTGAAATTGATTTCTGCATATCAGAGTCAATTCAGCCCAGTACTTGATGCACAGAACTACCTACCTACCCTAATTCTAAAACAAGAGCAATAATAGACAAACATTTTTTTTTGTTACCTAAATGATCCTTCTTAGGACTGAAACTAATTTTTTTTCCACTGATGATTTCATTATTGTGGCCTAGTTTTTACTTTTTGTGTTGTTGCAGAGGTTACATTTATAAATTTACATAAATATTGTTTAAACTTAACAATCTATTTACTGAAAAATATTTTTATATTTTGTGTGATATTATAAAAGGCTAAGAAAATAATCCAGGTATGAAATAAAATAATGATCAGGTATTCTTTAATCCTCCTGAAAGTGATGGACTCCTTAATTTTTGTCTGGGACATTTAGAAATAAGCTGGGGACTCCTGAGTACCATAAGTAAAGAATCCATTTAGGACTCCTCATCCAGAAACTCCGTTGACTGTAAATAGATAGAAACAAAGATTGAAAGAATACAAATCAATGACAGTCCTTTAAAGTGCACTGGAACCAGTAAGGGATTATGTATAATGATTCAGGGATTGACTATGATAATTGTAAATAAAACTGACAGTCAACAGAGCAAAACTAGTTTTAACTATCGTTATGTGCTTTTGACACTTTCTGAGTCTTTGTCAAGGGCAAATTTTCAAAACTGACAAACAATAAACATGAAAGAAAACATTAAATGTACAAAAGTTAACATCATTACATCAACTGCAATTGGTTTGATTTTTTATACTTGTCATATTTCATTAGGTAAAGTGAGCCAACTGAAACAACTTTCATATGCTCAACAATGAATGCCCATTTCTTCAACAGACCAATGAGAAAGTAAATTAATAAATCACAGATATTCATTGTGTCAAATCAAAGATGAAAGATACCACTACCATATGCTGGTGTGTGGACAAAACACTAACAATGGCTACAAAACTGAAAGGTTGCTTCCTTGCTCTGGATAATTCATGATCATTAGTAATTTCCCATACTCAGAGCATAAATATCTTAAGATTTTTGAAATTTTCTGCAATATCTCCCTGCTTTCATCAGCGACTAATGATGATTATGTGACTTATAATGGTCACATTATATGAGAAGACTGGTGTAGATGGGTGGTTTTTATTCAAGCCCATTCAGGTCATTTCAGAACAAGAAGAAAATGGCAAACTACCATTCTTGGACACATGTATACATTTTAATGATGATGGATCAACCAAAGTCACTTTGTATAGAAAACCAACCCACTCTGACCAGTACCTCAGCTTTTTTTCCAATCACCATCTGGAACACAAGACGTCAGCAGCGAGATCTTTAATGCACCATGCTAAGTCCCTAGTCACAGAAATGCTCCCAGGGTGCCCGATCATGTGATTCGTGCAAATTTGTACAAATCTGCGCACTTGGAATGCAGCGACACTTGAGAACTCCCACAAATTAATTTCACGTCGCGCATATCAAAATCTACTCTGTGCATTATATAACTTTATTCAGCAGTTCACCCTTACAGCACTTACAGAAATGGTAGAAATATTGTAGTGCTTGTCGCAATGTGTATTTTTCCATAACTGTTTACACATCTGGTTTCCTCTGCTTGACATGAATGGTTGTTAAACTAAATTTGATTGGCAAACAAAACCAGTAGTGATCCAAGATAAAAATAGTGAGCTTACACCCTAGTCACTAATGAGACAAACTGAATGGAAGAAGTAGAGAATGTGAAGGCTGCAGTACGTGTAAATGGCTATCAAGAGTGGATTTTCATACTTCCAGAAAAGTGGAAAGAAACACTAAACAAAACAAGGAGTGACCCAAATAGAGCTAACATCAGTATGCCATATATCCGTGATACATCAGAAGTCCTTGCTAGATTATTCAGACAACATGGGATCAACGTATATCACAAACCACATAACTCATTAAGACAACTTCAACTTACACATGTGAAGGATAAGACAGATCATTTGAAAAAAATGTGGAGTGGTTTATTATATCAAATGTAATGACTGTGTGAATGACTACATAGGGAAACAAGTAGAATGTTAGAAACAATGATAAAGGAACACATCAGTAGACAGTCATCAGTCATACATGAACACTGTAGCAATATGGAATATTCCATCATTCCCAATCAGACCAAGGTCATCACATCAGCAGAGGACAACATATGGAAAAGGAAGGTGAAAGAGGCAAGTGAAATAAGACAGTTGAGGTCAACACTAAACAGGGACCAGTGGCTTGAATTACAACCCATCTACACCAGTTTCCTTGTATCATGTGACCATTATAAGTCAAAACTTTTGAAATATTAAGATATTTATGCTCTGAATATGGGAAATTACTAATAATCACTAACAATGGCTAGTCTTTGTTTCTTCAAGGTTTGACCCTGAGTGGTGAGTAGAATGGTTTTTCACCATTTATTCAGATAATGATTAGCAACAACATGTGGATTAGTGTAGTCTCTAATTGATATGAATCCCAATGCTAAACTACAGTAATATATGGATATAATTTGGGCACCCTGCTGCAGGTAATCAGGAAAACAGTTTATCGATCAAATGTCTGTCAATGGAGAACTGTAAAATTCCAATATAATTTTTAACATAGTCATTTGTGGTTTTGGGTTGCCAAACCAGGCTTTCAGATTCTGTAAAATGGATACCCAGCATTCATGTGCGCTTGTCACAAGCTCCACGGCACGGGAGTTTTCTACTGCTGAAGGGCAAAATAAACTACGAATTTTATTCAAAATTATGTGCATCTCTAGAACATGAATACCAGTAGAAAGCTGTACCAAAGTAACATTACTTCTGACCCTTCATCAACAAAAAATAAAGGCTTGATAGTAAAAGCATCCTTCACTTCAACAAAATTTTGGTAAATATTTTATTTTTGAAACATTTTCTTAATGACAGACCCAATCCTGGGAGCAATAATGTTTATGTTTATTGTTCCCCTGTGAGTAAGTGGTACTTTTCAATAGAACTTCAAAAGAAATAAAAATTTAAGTTTGTCTTGTTTAAAAATGTTTCAGGTTGATAAACATACATATGTACAAAACAGGATAAAAATAAACAGAAATGTATTAATACAACCTACCGGAAGACACTCCTGTAACTGAGGCAAGCATCAGAACACAGCAGCACTTTATGAATAACCTGCAATGAATAAAATAAATGCATGCATAAATAAAAAAGTATTTCTTAACCGATACATCTTTATCCACTCCCTTAGCATCTGAAACTAATTTGCTTGTATGTGTACATGTATAAAGAGAACAAGATTCTCTGGACAGGACTGATACTCTACAAGCAAAAATAAAAAACAGTCCGAATTGACTGTAAATTTCAACTATAACTGTTATGCTTCTATGGTCATAAACTAAGTAACACGATGAAGCAAAACCAACAAGTTTTGTAAAACTTAACCAATAATTTAATTATCAAAGTTATGAATGAAAATTTAAGAGGATTAACTTACAGTATTATGAAGTGAATCCATAATAATCATCATAAAATTCTATGAAAGTCCAAAAGAATATGATGTTCTGTATAAATTTCAAAACCATAAATGTACTGGTCCACCAAGAATCATGATGTTGTCAAGATGATATTGTCCAGAACTCCTCTGAATAATTCATAATAGTTCCAGAATAATATTATAGTCCAAATAATGGCCTTTCTATTTCCACTGAACAGTCCAACCAATGATTTTCCTCATGAATAATATATATGTACAACATAAAAGACATCTGCAGACTTAAAACAGGAACACAAGATATGAATAAGAATGAATCTGATTGCTAAGTTCTCTCCTCATATACACCTTCTATTACGACTATATTTCACAACATATCCCACATGACTGATCTTACCGCACAATTTATCTCGAAAATGCATATTCATGTGACCTAGCCCAACCTAAAGGAAGTTGTTGAATTCTTCTAGAAGCATCCGAACACCATCAGCCAATGAGACATTAACCCAAAGTTGTCACTAAATCTTATTATTAAGATTAGTATTAGTAACTGTCAACACATATATAAGCATCTATTTATAGATCCTATGTAATTTTATGCTCTTAACACATTAACCCCTGGAGGTTTTTGTCGTTTTCGCCAGAAATGCGAGTAGGAAACCCATTTTGGGGGCTCATTCTTAGTACGTCCTAACACATCGACCTCCAAGACCTTTTAGGTTAACCTAATGCCTAGTTGTGTTAGAAACATCGTTTTTCATTGGCTATTTCGCCTGAGCATGAGCTGAGGGGTAAAAGTTGGACTTCTTTTTTTTTTTTTTTTTTTTTGCTTAACGGACCCATCCTTTTCGTGTCGAGACCACTCTTTATTCTAAATGCCCATCTTATCCTACTTTTTGCAAAGGTTCACCTGTCTGTGTGCAGTTCAGACCGGTCTGTCTTAGATCTGAGGCCAAAAAGTCTAAAATCCGGACACAAAATCGGATTCCGACCTCGGGCGAATTTCGGCTGGAAAAAACTCGGGTCCAAAAAGTTAGTTTTTCCCTCTGTATTTTGTAGTGCAACTAGAACATCCATATTATTTGGTATCATCGTAAAGCTACATCTGTCTACCTTTCTATAATACCACCCACTTTATTGTGTCATACATGACCTTGACGCTACAGAGCTCAGAAGTAGGCTACCACCTCCTGCCGCGTAAACGCGGCGCCAGGGGTTAATGAGTTAAAAGAGCCTAGTCACAAAAACAAAATCTAAATAATGATAATCATTACAATTTACAGTCATGAACAAAAATTACAAAAATTAAATAAAATCATGTATGAGGAGTTACAAAAAATAATAATATACATAACAAAATAGTATTATAAATAAAATAACTTATATAAGGTTTAAACATCAGTAATATTTATCACTCATAATTTAACTACAAGTGACTATTCAAGTTATTTATAGGTAACTTATATGTGACATTTAGTTTAGTGATTAGGATTTTGTATGCAAATCAGGCATTTCAATATGATATCAGTTTTTCAGCTTGCACTGTAACCTAACATCACTGGTCTAGACTGCTGCTGATAATACCATATTTACCCAAAATCTCATCCCCTAAACTGAACAGTAAATAAAGATGTACTCCTCTATCATAGACAGACAATTATTAAATTTAAGGAGAGAATTTAGAAAATTTATATACAAATATATCCTCTCTTCTAAAACTTATATAAATCAGGGGTCCAGCTAGACTTAAATTTTAGGGAGAAGTGACTTCTCCTTTTGGTCAGAACGGGGAGAAGTGGGAGCTAAACAGGGAGAAGTAGAAGCTAAACAGGGAGAAGTGAGACCAAAGTAAGAAACGCGATATATATATATATATATATATATATATATATATATATATATATATATATATATATATATGTTGATAGATAGCTGAATTATCTTATTTATGTGCTCTATTTCTCAGTATACTTTTAACAGTTTTAAGCAATGTCTTATTTTTAAGTTGAAAAATATGTGTTATATGTTTATTATCAACATATTTTGTACGTGTATAAAAATTATTATATTCATACCCATTCTATTCATACCTGTAGTATGTGTGTATCTGGATTGAGGTAAATGCAGTGTGTTTTGGCCATATGACTTATAAAGCACAGCAGACGCTATACATTGTAATTAATTTTAACTGATAGCAGTAACAATATTAGAGTCTTGTAAATGCAAGTTGGTAAAAAATGCTTAATAAACTACCACTTAATTATTTTATTTTCTACAAGTTTTGTATAAAATCGCAATCAAAAAGATTTCTAGCATTCTTTGAAACAACCCCTAATACATGTACATAGGAATAAATGCACAAGCAACTTCAAACCATATTCTTCGTCCTTATTTCCTTGTTCCCGATAAAACATTACTGTAACTATTCATAGACAACACAATGAATCACTAAAGTCGATATATAACTAAACTGGACCCTTTTTCTCCCCAACCGAAACATCCAAGAACACGTATTGCACCATGTGAGTGCATCTATTTTTAGAAAGAGGGCTTTTCTTAATACAACTACTCAATTTCTTGCTTCGTTACAAAAATTCATTAATAGGACTGCATATTTATGGTTGTATTATTTGTATACCTACTGGTAATAACGATATGCATTGGTTAAATAGTATTTGCTTCACCACTATATACATTTTTCGTATTTTCAAGAAAATTAATTACAGTATGTCAGAAAACAACCTTGACCTTGCAGCATTGTTTCGAATTCTACAACAGATTGCCACATGTTTCTAACCTACATTATTAAATATTTAGGCTAAATCTCCGTTCACATAACATTTAAACTTTGTTTTCATTATATTATATATTTTCCTGAATCTATTTGCCCAATTATTTACGAATAAAGACAGTTTAATGAAGTGGTATATCATATATCATATACGCAGCGATGTCCGCCATTACAAGTTCATTTACGGTTTCAAAATGATTTTATAAAGAAAATACGCAAACACGGCCGTTAAAATCTCCATTTATAAAAAAAAAAAGAAATAAATTAGAAAACGCTCTTCACCGATCATATTTTTTAAAAGCAAACTACTATTTGCATATTGATGTTTAAATTTCGAAACAGAATTTGGTACATTTTCATCATAGACATAGTACAGTAGGCCCAACTTCATGAAATCAAGCAGTGATATCTTGCTCCGGAAAGGGTTAATGGTCAGTTAGCTATTAAAACTTGCATGTGAATGTGCAAGAATTTCTTTGTCGCCGTAAGCTTTTATTGGTATCAACACCACGTAAATACATTTGGCCTTGGGTTACAACAGTGCCAGAACTTACTGGCTACAGCGAGGGGGCATCTCAAAAGTCATAATCTACAGCCATTTTACGTCCCAAAAATCAGAGGGCTAAGTCGTTTTCGCTTTCCTAACAGAAGAAGGCGAAGTTTACATTTCTCAGGCGACTTTTTCGCCCACTTCGCCTGGTAGCGTGACCCCTGATAAATACCATAGTACCTGAAATAACTATACATGCATTTAGCCCTATAATGTGACATTACACAGACTAATTATCAATGTATCCTGTTACAAGAAGAGCCTTGTAGTGTGAATTGCATACACACTGCAGACAGTTCTGAAACGATAAATTTGTGAAAATTGCACAATATATTGGCTTTGATTTGTCAGACTCTGATTTGACTTCTGACGAAAAATTGTATTTCCAAGAATTTATTGGGAGAAATAGAGATGTATTTGCAGTGGACTTATCAGAATTAGGATGTACAGATATCTACCAACATAAAATTGACACTGGCAATGAGAAACCTGTTAGGCAAAGATTGTAAGGAACCACCCCATACAAAAAACAGAAATTGACAGACAAGTTAAAGAAATGTTAAAGTATGATACAGGTAAAACCCGTTATAACACATTGCTCGGGATCCAAAGAGTAACACTGCGATATAAGCGAGATCGTGTTAATAACAATAATAATAATGAGGACTTTGTATAGCGCCTAATTTTTGGAAACTTTAAGCGCTTTACAACATTTGACAACACTTAAAAAACATATATAATGATATGATTACAAAAATAAAAACAAACTCCACGAAATTAAAAAACAGAAAACATGCTATAAATATTTAAGGTAAGGAAACATTATCAGGTCTTTAAGTCTGTTCTTGCAGTTGAAATAGGTGAGTTTTAAGAGCGCTCTTGAATGAGATCACTGTCTTCGTATCTAAGTTCAGTGGGTAATTCGTTCCACGTTGCTGGGCCCTGGTATGCAAAAGAACGTTGTCCATATGATTTCATTTTCATAGTGGGAATAATGAGAATACGAGTGTCAGAAGAGGAGCGTAAGTATCTTGCTGGTGTGTACACATGGGTGAGGTCAGATAGGCATGTTAACAAATTTTTCAAAAAACTTCCCCACAGAAAATGTGCATTGAAATTTCAGTGTCATCAGTTTTAACCTCTCGATCATATATCATTTGTTTTGTTCAATGGGTTTCATCAGACATCAAATATACTTCAGTTTTGAATTGCATACATGCAAATGTGGCAAAAACGGTGCACAGTAAAGTTAAGGCAAAATTAAATGCAGTTCTGGAATTAAAAATCTGCTAGGGATATGAATAATCAGCTTTTCCAAGAGCATGTATTTAGGTTATTAAAAAGAGAGGTCGCCCTTAAATTAAAAATTGGGAGCCATGCTGCCATCGTGTTATAAGTGGAATCACGTTATAACGAATCACGTTATAATGGGTTTTACCTGTATTATTGAACTATCCACATCACAATGGCAAAGTCCAGTGGTTCTTATGAAGAAGAAATCTGGGGGATATAGGTTCGCTGTTGACTACAGGATGCTAAACAAGCTTACAAAACCAGAAATATTTCCTCTTCCACGTTTTGATGACATGATGGATAGCACAGGCCAATCTTCGGCAATATACTCTTCAGTGCTTGACATGTTTTCCGGCTTCTGGCAAATCAAGCCTGATCCAGAGACCAGAGAAAAGAGTACATTTGTCACATTCAATGGTTATAATACATTCAAAAAGCTTCCGTTTGGATTGTCCAATTCACCCATGAGTTTCCAGCTTACCATAACAAAACTATTGCAGGGTATAGCTTATAAGCATGTTCTGTGCTACATTGATGATGTGCTGGTGTATAGTCGCACCTTTGAGGAACATTTCTCTCATTTGCAAGAAGTATTTGATAGACTGCGTAAAGCCAATCTTAAATTGAAACCATCAAGATGTCGCTTTGCAATAAAAAGGGTCAAATATTTGGGACATGTTATTTCCAAAGATGGAGTAAAGTAGACTCAGAAAACACCACGGTAGTGTCTTACTTTCCAAGACCGAAAAATGCATGAGATCTCATAAGTTTCCTGGGATTATGCAATTACTTCAGACACTTTGTGAAAAACTATAGTAACATATGTGCACCCTTGAATGGCCTTCTCAAAAAAGATGTAAAATTTCAGTGGACTGAAAAATGTGATTCAACTTGTAACAAACTGAAAATAGCTCTGACTACAACACCTGTCTAAGCTTATCCAAAAAAGGACAAACCTTTCATTCTCTCAAAAGATGCTTCTGGACAAGCCATATAAATTATTCTGAGTCAAAATGATGACCAGGCAGGATAGGGAACATCTGGCAGAGCACTACGTATATTGAAATGAAATGGGGTGTATCTGATAGAGAAGGTTTAGCCTTAGTGGAAGGAGAAATTACAGACACTTTCTTGAACACCAGAAATTCACTTTTGTCACTGATCATACAGCCCTAAAATACCTAAAGGACATAAAAAATCCAACAAGACGCTTAGGTCGCTGGAGTATGTTATTACAAGGATTTCATTATGAGGTCATTCACAAAGTGGTGTGAAACAACCATAATGCAGGGAGTCAGCATGAAGAACTAGAGGTATTAGAGTTCCATTAAATGTAGAAAAGAAAATAAACCTCTTGCTTGTGACTAATTCACCTTAGCGCAGTTACATCAATGTAGGTGCTACTAGTATGATATAAAAGTACTAAGATGTGCTCCATTATGCCAGAAGTAAGCTAGATTAAAATGTGGGGTGCAGGACTCTACATGATTCAGGTGACCTGGAACTATGTACTGGTATATTTCTAACGTGGGATAACATGACAGTTAGGGTCCATAACCATCTTAGTTAGGGTCCATAACCATCAACTGCTTTATATAACAAATGATAGCAATAAGTACTCTATTATGCATGGAACCACGATAAAAATTGAGAATAATATAGAAGCACAGCATTGTTGCAACTGTACAAATTTAGTTATAGTAGTGTTTTAAAAAGTTAAATAAAGATTTAACACTAACTTAATCTTGGCTTCTTTCAACCCTCATTGTTCCATATTGGTATGATTTTAGTCATGTATTACACAGTGGTACTGCACGACATCCAGAAGTGAGTAATAACGAAGGGCAGGGGTAAAGCTAGACTTGAATTTTAGGGAGAAGTTGCTTCTCCTTTTGGACAGAACAAGGAGAAGCGAGACCTGAACAGGGAGACGTGGGTGCAAAACGAGACAAGCTATATATGTGTGTGTGTGTGTGTGTGTGTGTGTGTGTGTTGTTTTCATTCTCATATGAATTATGCCATCTATTTCCCAGTATGCATATTTGCATTTAACATTGGTTCTAAGTAAAACTTTGTTTTCAAGTAGAAAATTTTCTGAGTTCTATCTATATTAAAAATGCATTTTACACATGTTTAAAAACTATCATACTCATATTCAGTGTATTTTGGCAATATGACTTAAAAAGAGAATAACAGAAGCTATACACTGTAATGAATTTAACTGAGTCACTAGATTACAGTATTAAATTGCATGTTAGTACAAATGCTTAATGAACTGCCCTTAATCAAGAACTTTTTTCTTTTTACTTTCTGAAAGTTCATTATAAATGGCATTTGACAATATTTCTAAACTTGTTTCAAATAAACCTTGCACCATATACATGACAGGAAATGAACACATCTTTCAGATTATACTGTTCGTCCTAATTTCTTTGTTGCCATTAAATCTTTACCGTAACTATTCACTGACAACACGCTGAAGAATTAAAATCAGTATATGAATGAACTAAACCCTCTTTCTTTTTCAGCCGAATCGACACAGCCAACATGCAAGCGCATCTATTTTTAGAAAGAGGGGCTTTCTTAATGTAACCACTCACTTTACAGCTTCGTTGCAAAAGACCAGTGGGAGGATTGCAAATGTAACATTTTATTATTTGTCTGTGTACATGGTGTAACATTAGGCATTCGTTAAATAGTATTTGCTTCTTCTGTTTTATTGGGGGGGGGGGGGGGGGGTTCTTCGTGCTTTCACGAAAATTAGTAGGCCTAAATTCAGAATACAACCTTGACCTTAGAGCGTCTCTTCAAATTCCACAATACAGCATTGTCTTGTATATTTATGACCTACATAACTGCAGTTTAAAGCTAAATCTTTAATAATGTAATATTTAGTCTCTGCTTTCTTACAAATTGTATATTTCCCTGAATATGATTGCCCAACGGTTTATGAAAAGAGACACTATAATAAAACGGTACTTCCCAGAACAGCGATGTCCGCCATTGCGGTTCCAATCAGATTTTTATCAAGAAAATAATGTACTCGTGGCAGTTAAAATATTCATGTTACCGATTCTATTCTTAAAACTCAAATTGCTATTTACATAAATTTAAGTTTCGAAACACAAGTTTGTATGTTTTTATCATCAAAGGGATAACTTGCGGAAATCGGGCAACGCTGTATTATCGCAGTAAACGGGATTTTCCGATTAATTTTGGACATGCCGTTTAGCGGTTGTTTGCAGATGTAAAGCTGTAGCCAGTAAGGATTCAAATATCTTACTGCACAATTTCCTCTAAAATGTCAAATTTTTTATAACTTTACGATGAAATAGAATGAAGATCACGTTTTTGTAAAGTTCATGCAATTACGTTGATCATCATATAAAAAACTCCTGTCGAACATGTTATACCTGGGTTGGCTTTGGTTACGAAATAATTCAGTGTATCGCCTGATGTTTGATGATTATAGATCATATACTGATGGTGACATACATGTCCTTACAAGGTTAAGGTTGCAATTTCATTTCATGGTAGCCAAAATGGACCAAAATTTACAAAATATTGCTTACAATCATACTTCTCGCAAGTACATAAAAATATAATAACAGTTAAACTTTCTTTCAATCAGTAATATTTTAATATTATTAATAATAATATTAATGATAGTTGTTATATAGTTACATTTCTTTGCCCATTTTGCATTTAAAATTAATACGAAGTTAAATAATAGTTGCATGTAATTTGTGATGTTGTTATTCATGGATTCTGCATGGATTTACACTTGAATTACATTTGTGTGTTGGATTTTATCATTGGATCCTTTCCTTTATTGTGGAAATACTAAACCAGTACAAGCGTGGACATTTCTTCTCATAGGTAAGTCGTATTTTATTTTTATTATAATATCTGCGTGCTACTATGGGTAAGTTGAGCAAATACCGCGATAATATAGAGTTGTTCCCCCATGGTACGTTAATCCACAGGGGTTCGTTACAAATAAAATTAGGAGCCTAACCTGTAATAATATTCATTACAAATAAAATTAGGAACCTAACTTGTAATAATATTATTACAGGTTAGGCTCCTAATTTTATTTCTAACGAACCCCTGTGCGTTAATCTGGGTCAGCCATCGTATGCTGTTTTATTTACATTTGTGCGCTTCGTTTGACAAAGATTTTTTTATAGGAATAGAAAGAGGAAAAGTCATTCAGACTTTACAAATTATAAGTAAGCAACAATAGCAAAACAGTTTTAATATGTACCAGTAAGAACATTAAGTACCGCGACAATAGCAAAACAGTTTTAATATGTACCAGTAAGAACATTAAGTACCGCGACAATAGCAAAACAGTTTTAATATGTACCAGTAAGAACATTAAGTACCGCGACAATAGCAAAACAGTTTTAATATGTACAAGTAAGAACATTAAGTACCGCGATAATACAGCGTTCCAGGCTAATAGTTGCTAACTCAAGCAGGAAATAGTTGATGGTCAATCAGCTATCAAAATACATGCCTGTGCGTGTGCAAGAGTTTGTCGGCGTAATTTGATATCAACACCAACTATCTGGTGGCCTGAAGCGTACATTTCGCCTTGAGCTATATACAGAACATGACTCTGGAACTAACCTGGCTAAGGCGAGGGAGCATCTCAAAATGGATGGTATTTTCAATATTCCGCTAAAAAAAATCACAGGGCGAAGTCGTTTTCGCTTTCCAAACAGAAGAAGGTGAAGTTTACACTTTTTAGGTGACTTTGTCGCCCACTTCGCCTCGTAGCGTGACCCCTGGAAGGGCACTATAACAAGGGAAAGTTTATGTGGGATCTAATAATGAAATTTTGGTAGCTGACAACTTAGAATTAGGCAAAAACTCAGATGTTAATGTGAGCTTGCTCAAGCAGCCCCTTGTTAGTTCTGACTTGGCAGGAAAAACACAAATGCAACCAACAAATCACAAGGATAATAATAATAATAATAATAACAATAATAATAATAAAGACTTTATTTAGAGAAGGTAACTAAATTAGTTACAAAACTAATCTACCTTGAGGCCTTCTATCTGTTATGTACAATATATAAAGTATATACAACATGATGTGAAGAATCTGGCTTGACACTAAATAATTAAGTGATTTTAAACTCAAAGTATCAAGCCTGGAACATATGCACAAGCATCTGTGAACACATAAACATATATAAAATATCATATTGCATTGAAAAATTCAACTGTGAAAATGACGCAAAATTACAGAAAAGCAATCAGTATTTATTGTACTAGAACTGTTCAATTGTCTAAAGATTCCATCCAGTTAAGAAAATAATTATGAAAAGAAGAAATGCTGGAAGCCTGCCTTATGTCACTGGGAATGTTGTTCCATACCAGTGGACCAGTATATTGAAAACCTTTTTAAACAATTCCTTCTTTGGCCTTGGTATAATGTAATTTTTACTTTTTATGGACTTTAAATTTGGAGTACCATCAGCATCTCTTTGGTGAAAGATATTGCTTAGATAGACAGGAATGACTTTTCTGGATATTTTATACATCAATTTTGGCCTTTCTAAGAAATATTCTTTAATGTATTGTTAAAATCCTTATATTATTCTTTGCATCCAGGAAATTGTCTATACATTGATCTAGAATTAAATGGCAAGCCCTCTTTTGGAGTCTTAAAAGTGTTGTTATATATGAATTAGACGCATTACCCCAAATTACATTACAATAGTCCAGATATGGCTGAATACAACTTTTACACAAGATAACCCTATACTGAAGACGATTGTATGTTTTGATTTTCTTCAGTAGCCAAATGGCTTAAGCCAGTTGTTAGTGGAACAATGACCAAGAGTAAACCTTTCACTGCACTTGGATAGGTGTGCCAGTACAGAGAACAAGAATAAACTGCAGCAGACTATGATGCCAACAAACAGCACTAGTAGTTGGTAATATTGTGGTGTGGTTTGCAACTGTATGTTTGTTATGGGAGTCAATTTTTCAAGATCACTTTCTCTGATTTCACCTTCTCATTGGATCAGATGACAATACTGAGCAGCTATGATCACAACTATAATAATGACAACCAACCATGAATTGTTGGTCTGCCAGCCAAGAACAATGACAGCTGTTTTAGGATGAATGGTAAAAAAGTGCTAAACTGTAGTGAATATTTGCAAACACAAATATAATTCTTCCATGGAAAAGGATTCTGAAAGTTGATTTGAGTAAATGGAAAGTAGAAACTTCCCTTTGCGTCTTTTTTCCAGTTAATGAGGGCATGTGCCATAGAGTCGCATAATGACATATCTCGGTAGGTACCAGCAAATTGTAGGTGAAAATAACTTTGTCAGCGCATGAAAAATTCACACAATTATTCTGTGCCTGTTTGGTGCAGTTTAAATAAGTAAATGACAGCTTGATGAGTAAAAGAGTATATCAGGAGTAAAATAAGCTAGAGGTTATGGCTGAGTGCCCTCATGGATGGGAATATAGAAACAAGGCAAGTAACTTCCAAACACCGAACCCTCAATCTCAGGCTGATATTATCAGCCCAAGATTTAGAGTTCAGTGGTAATGTACAGTAATATACAGTAGTAGCATTCTATTGCTACAAATGATTTCACAATTATAGGTCACATGAGGTCAGCTCCAGGCTCCACACTCAGTTGTAACCCAATATGCATTATGATAACATTAGCATGAGAAACTAATATAGTGTGCTGTGTGTTTTCTTTGTTTTAATCAGTTATATTCTAGCCATTAAAGTAGTTAGACCAAACCTTTGTTTTGTGTTATTCTGCAAAACATAACAGGTTCGGTGTTTGTAAGTTACTAACCTTGTTTCTTTTATAGCATGATAGTCAGGGTCCAGTGTCAGTACAAGTCACCTAAGGAACTATTGCCCATGTATGATTCTTTCCTTCAGGTTATTGCTTTTATCAAAAGTAAGCTTGCATCAGCAACCTGTACTTTCAATCAGTCCATGAAAGCGAGAGCTCTTTGAGTCTTTTTGGAACCATTATTCACCGCTGTTGTTAAAAGATCAACGATTTCCTTGTAGCGTACATGACCATGCTCACTGACGTCAATGAACATAGTGAAGAGGTCACGAGTTACGAATTTCTTCTCCCTACTCCAACAAGTGCCTCTCCGCCTTTTTTTCTGACATTACTGGAGGTTGCACAAAAAAAAAGGTGGAGGGCAACTTGTTGATCTATCTTCTCCTCCAACCCACCCCTTCCCTTGGCGGTTGAATGGTCTAAGGCGCTTGCCTTCACGGATCACTCGTACGTCCTACCTCTCTCCGTATGTTCGAGTCTCGGCTCGAACAACATCGGTATGCAAAAAAGCCGGCCAATACTGGCAACAGCTTCCCGTGGGTTGGTGGTTTATCCCACTGATGCTGGACGTAAGCTAGATGTTGAATATAAACCAATAATCTGATGGGAAAAAAAAAATCATACCGAGTTACAAAATTGTCTCATGTCCATGACCCGTTCTGACATAGGACCCTTTCTACTAAACTATAAATGAGAAAAGTATGATAGACAGGGTCCTATGTCAGAATGGGTCAGGGGGGTAATCTGAGGCAATTTTGTCACTCAGTATAATTTTTGTTTTTCTTCAGATTATTGTTTTGTTTTAACATCAAGCTCTCGTGCATCCCGGGTTCCCTGGTTTCTTGCTCCACAAAATACATTGCCCAGCATATCTTATGAATCCTAGCCGATCATGTGCACAAGAAGAAAAAAAAATCAAGTCTCCTTACCGCTGACTTTTTATTCCGATTAACTTCTGAATCGATCCTTTACTCAAACTCTCCGTCATTTCAGTTTCTCTTTCGCCCATCATCCAATGACGCATTGCGCGAACAGATAGGGTAAATGGGTCATATTCCGACCGCTTTGGAGCATATCCGACTATAAAGCGTATGCCAAAGGGCCGAAGGTCAACTTTGTAACACCAGCATTGAGATTAAGCCACAAATATCAGTCGCGGACAAGAAACAGCCACAGAAAAAAAGATTTTATTCAGTCTGATCAGTGGGGGTAATTCCGACCATGTCGTGGATAATTCCGTCCACAACACCTGGCCAATTCCGACCAGAGAAGAATAATTCCGACCAGAGTGCGGGTAATTCCGACCGGCATATGGGCAGTTCCTACCAATGGGTATACCCGAGCATCCATGTACAACATAATCCACATATCTTTCAATTCCATTATTTAATTAGATTCCGAGTAATGTGTTATTATCACATGAATTCCTGCAATTATACAACACATTCTACGTGTTGGTGTTGTTTATTTTATAATTTTGCAATTATACAAGATATTTATAAATGTATATTTTCTATGCTTATACACACTCCAGAGTAGCAACGAATGTATATCAGCTACCCCACATCCAAGCTTGACTTAGTCAACATATTATGTAAGGTAACAGTTTTTTATTTAAAAAATTAAAGAAATAAACAGTAAAAAGAATAAAAGATCGTTTTTTTGTGTGTGTGTGTTTTTTTTTCAACAGAAAAATAGGCGCCTAGCATCAGTGGCAGTTTTGGGCGATTTAGTATACGAGGTGTATCCATTTCTGTCTGTCTTGTGGTTTCGTTTTATCATACCTATATGTTTTAACTCTACTTCTTTTTAATTTTGTGTGTATTTATGTTGTATTGCAATATGTCTTCTATGGTTTTAAAAGGCAATATAATTATAGGTTACTGCATTTGTATGGGAAAATATGAACGAGTTTTTCGGATGGCTATACTGCACGACCTTGGGAGTGCAGTATATCCATCCGAAAAAACGAGTTCATATTTTCCAATACAAATACAGTAACCTTTTTATTATATGCTCATTTTCTTATTCTACCCAAGGCTTAAATATATAAACAAACATACCCTACAAAAAACAAAGTAACTGAATGTATGCCGTATTCCAAACTAAATACACATGCGTAGATGTATCATTACATAACAACATTATTAATGCGCACGTAACTCCGCCCAGACAAATTTGAAGGTGGTCATGCGCTAGACGTAAGTTTCGAAAGAAAATTTCGTTTGGTCTACTCAAAATTGAAATTTGGAGTAATATTGTTAATGAATGCGCATTGCAACAACTTTTCCATTTGATCTGGAATAAATACGTTTTGGTATTTTTGTCGATTCGACACAATTTCGTGATTATGGTCTGGATTTATCTACATGAAGTAACTTACATCGGATTCCAGCAGCGTCTGCCAGTTTAATCGTATTGAAGTGTGCTGATATCGGCGTGCGTGCTTCTGTTCTGTCATTAAATGATTCAGATCATACTGTGGGAAAAATATGAAGTCTTTCGATTGCAATTATCGAAAAGACGCTGTGGAATTTAATGTTTATTTCATTTTGAGTGCAGTAAAGAGGATGTAATTGCATTTGGAATATACTCGAAATTACAGTACAATTTCGAAATGTGTGATCAACCTTGAGAACCCATGATATATATAAACAAAAATACACTAAACGAAGTAAAGTAACTGAATGTATGTCGTATTCCAAACTAAATACACAACCGTAGATTCATCATTACACAACAACATTATTAATGCACACGTAACTCAGCCCAGATAAAATTGAAGTTGGTCGCGCGCTAGACATAAGTTTCGAAAGAAAATGGCGTTTTGGGCTACTTAAAATTGAAATTTGGAGTCATATTGTGAATGAATGCCCATTGCAACAACTTTTCCATTTGATCTGTAATGAATAAGTTTTGGTATTTTTGTCGATTCGTCGCAATTTCGTGATTATGGACTGGATTTATCTACACGAAGTACATCGGATTCCAGCAGCGTCTGTGCCAATTCTACATAAAATATACATCGGATTGAAGGAGCGAGGCAGAAGCGTGTTGACATCTTGAAGTGTGTTTCTGTTCTGTAATTGAATGTTTCAAATCCTAGTGTGGGAAAAATATGAAGTTTTTCAATTGCAATTATCGAAAAGACGCTATAGAATTTAATGTTTATTTCATGTTGAGTGCAGTAAGGAGGATGTAATTGCACTTAGAATATAGTCGAAATTACAGTACAATTTCGAGATGTGTAATCAAGCTTGAGAACCCATGATATGTCTCATGTAATTCGGATTAGCCGAACTACTAAAGTACATTCTGAGGGAATTCAGGATGTAAAATTGTAAGTATATTTTTGCCAGTTTTATTACTAGCCAAAGAAGACAGTTTATGTCTTATAACTTGCATCTTATTGTAAGGACCCTGTCTGGCGTCTATAGCTAGCCTAAATCTGAAACATTGTATCAAAAAGTTAACGTGGAATGTACCAAAGCTCTTGATATGTGGCAGTCCGTGAAACATTTGCTTTAGTTCATTCAGAAAAAAAAAAAATTTTTTTGTTTACAATAGAAAGTAGTTCCTTTATTCGTGTGCATTCAGTATGTATTAAGCGCGAGGGTGCAATATCGGGAAATATTGACAGATTCTGACAATGTAAAGTTAACAGAGAAAAAACGAGCATATAATAATAATTATTCTTGTTATTATTATAGGTTTAGAAAGAGATCTTAATTTCAGTACATTTGGGTTAATAATTATTCCGGCATGAAACGTTAGCAAATTGGCCACAATTTAAAGGATAACAACGATCAATGGTTTCCTTGCAAAGACTGACATCTTCTTAACGGGAGTATTATTATATGCTCATTTTTTAATATGCAAGTTATAAGACATAAACCTGTTTTCTTTAGCTAGTAATAAAAATGGCAAAAATATACTTATAGTTTTACATCCTGAATTTCCTCAAAATGTTCTTTCTTAGTTCTGCAAATCTGAATTACATGAGCCATGTCACGGGTTCTCAAGGTTGATCACACATTTCGAAATTGTACTGTAATTTCGACTACTGAGTATATTCCAAGTGCAATTACATCCTCTTTACTGCACTCAAAATGAAATAAACATTAAATTCCACAGCGTCTTTTCGATAATTACAATTGAATGACTTCATATTTTTCCCACATTATGATTTGAATTATTCAATGACAGAACAGAAACACGCACGCCGATGTCAGAACACTTCTGCCTAGCAGCTTCAGGACGACGTATTTAATGTAGAATTGCCACAGACGCTGTAAGTTACTAAATCCAGATCATAATCACGAATCGACAAAAATACCAAAACGTATTCATTTCAGATCAAATGGAATGCGCAGCCATTCACAATATGACTCCAAATTTCAATTTTGAGTAGACCAAACGCCATTTTCTTTCGAAACTTACGTCTAGCGCGCAACTAACTTTAAATTTATCTGGGCGGAGTTACGTGCGCATTAATAATGTTTTGTAATGATGCATCTACGCTTGTGCATTTAGTTTGGAATACGGCATACATTCAGTTACTTTGTTTCTTGTAGGGTTTTTTGTTGGTATATTTAAGCCTTGGGTAGAATAAGAAAATGAGCATATAATAAAAAGGTTAATGCATTTGTATTGGAAAATATGAACTCGTTTTTTCGGATGGATATACTGCACTCCCAAGGTCGTGCAGTATAGCCATCCGAAAAACTCGTTCATATTTTCCCATACAAATGCAGTAACCTATAATTATGGTATTCATCTGTTAAATACTCTCATTTCGCTTTTACCCTGCCCCCTTCCAAGTTTTCCTTATTCGTCAGTATATAGCCAAAATGCCTAATAAATATTTACACGCAATCAAGAGACAGTTTTTCCAATGATCCAGAAATTAATTAGCTTATAATAATAATAATGATAATAATAATAATAATAATAATAATAATAATAATAATAATAATCATAATGAGGACTTTGTATAGCGCCTAATCTTTAGAAGCTCTAAGCGCTTTACAACATTTGACAACACTTAAAAACATATATATTGAAATGATTCCAAAAATAAAAACAAACATTTATGGCTCTGACGTGGCATTATTTAAAATATTTCCAAGTACCTACGTTTATGAAAGATACTCCAACAAACATACTGGTAGCGCTTCAGTTTAATAGGCAGAACAAAAGAACATGTTAATAGAAAATTTATTAAAACAAGCCGTAAATTTCATTGCAATTGAACTAATTCTGAATATACTTTCATTCTGCTGCTCCTAGTATTTCTCCTTCCTTTACAGTCTTACTTTGAGTTTGAAGTATTTTTAGCTTCAGTCTTTTTTTTTGTCTTTTTTTTTTGAGCCTTTCTCTCTTTAGCCTTTCTTTTTCTATTTTCTTTCTCCGCTGCTTTTTTTCCCCTTGAGAACGAGAGCCATTTTCTTCTCATAAATTATGTCGTCACTCGTCAGAAGGCGATGCGATGTGATGGCATGTTTCGACTTTGGCCTTTGTGTTCCGTCTGCAATGGCAGTACCAAAAATATTATGTAATTCGGGATTCCAAGATACCCCGACATCAAAATTGGCACTCTCGTCGTCATTACTAATTGATGGCAATGAAGTACTTGGCATTTCTATCTCTTTCTCATTCCCGCCTTCAAGCAGTGATGTTCCATTTGCCAAATCGATGAGAGGTGTGCTGGCATCAAGCTCGTCATTGGTTGTACTAGCCAAAAGCACGTCTGAGCCAATGATGTATGGAGAATGCAGAAGGTTTTCAACTGCCTCGCTGGGTACCTCTACTAAAATAAGTCCTTCGTGCGGTGTTGTTTCGGTATCATTGGAATCCTGAAATGTCATGAAGGCTGATGGGACTTGTGACAGAGATTGTGTTACATGCATTAAATGGAGAAGCTACAGGGTCTGAAGTTGTTGAATTAGATAGTATGTGAACGAGAGTACTGATTGATGATGATGTTGAAAGGCCAGGCTCAGGCTGAGGCCTATCATATGGTACTGATGGCAAGAAAGCAGACTCTGGTATAGCTGCTCTGTTGATTGGGAAAAGACCAGTTCCTTTGAAGCCACTTATTATATTGCTGGATGTGAATGCGTCTTGCCATGCCAGATGGAATAATCTTGGCCATGTGGCCTTATTGATAAGTATTCCAGGATGTTTTGTCAGGAACTCCGTGCATACCCTGTTGTAGGCTTTACTGAAAGGCTCGAAGACACTTATATCTAAGGGCTGTAAGTAGTGGGTGGTGTTACCTATGTGTAATTAAATTGCTTGTGTGTTAGTTTTAAAGTTCTTTTTTTATTTTTGTTTCATTACATTTTATTGTAATGATTATTTTTACGGGATTCGAAATTCTTTTTCAGTAATTCGATATTTCTTTTAGCAATGTTGTTGATCTAAGACGTAAAACCTGTTACATGTGCAATAGTTTTAGTTCACCTTGGTCCGCGGTAGTGTAGGCACAACGCGAAACGATTGGCTATTGCCAAGGTCATTTCGTCTAGTTTGGATAAACAATGTTTTATTTTTAAATTTATTTCAGAGTGAGAGTTGATAGGGATTCTTGCTACGTGATAAATTGCATTTTTCTTTTTGCGTTGTTCAATTGTTAAGAGACCACGTAATCTATCTCGCGAGAACGGGATGATAATTTGGGTGGATATAATACCCTTCTGAGCGCTCGTCAGTCAGTTGTATTTCTGAAACCTTGAAGGCTGGATAGGTTGTTATTGTTGAAACCAGATTGTGTTTGAAGCTCATTTGTTTTTGGAATTTAATAATTTATTCTCTAGAAAACCAAATGAGTGTACTGTTTCATAAATTCTGGGAGAAAGAAATTCAGTGGAAATTTATTCTGGAATTATTCTGAAACATAAACTGTGATTCAATTGAGGAATTCTTGCTATTTGTACAAGGACCACATCGGACGTCATCGCCTTCTATATTGGAACGTCGTCGAGATTCGCACCTGGATTCTAATAGAACTATTTCGTGATAAGACTTGTGTTTTCCATTCTTAGGATTAAATTTTGGATTATATTCACAAACCGTAAGTACTATTTTCCAATTTTTACATTGTTTTCTAGGGAAATAAATTATTTTGTTAAACTATACAAAGCTTGTTGACTTCACTCTTTTCTCTTGTTATTATTGTAGGATCCTACACGTAACAGGAGAAAATTGGGTCGCTCGTCCTTGGGATATATGAATTTTGGCTAAATATTTCAGAAAATTGTTTTTTGAAATTTAAATTCCCCTAGTCTTTAAATCGCAAGTACTATTTTACATTTTCTTAGAAATCTATAGTGAAAACAACAGGCTTTCATTCACAATATCATCAAAAGTGTAAACGTTTCTTTCTAGTCCAACTCAGGAACAGTTGGATGGTATGAAGAAAAAAAAAATGAGTTGCTTGAACTTGCCAGAAAGTACGATCTTTATGAAGCAAAATCTTCCTTAACGAAACAAGAAATTAAAAACATTTTGATTCAGTATTGGGTAGAGAAGAATGTTTTTGATAAAAGTGTTTTGGCTACGGTCAGTAAGTCGGTATCAGACTCTGACATAAAAGTAATGGAATTAAAAATGAAATACAAAATGGAATTTTGAGTTAAGGAAGCTTCAGAAAGAGAAAGAACAAATGCAGCTGCAATTAAAAGAGAAGCAATTGCAATTGCAATTTGAGAAAGAGGAGAAAGAGAGACAGGAGAGGGAGAAAGATAAACAAATGAAATTCACAATTGGAGTTTCAAAAAGAACAAACACACGTACAGATGCAAAAGGAGAAGGATGAAAAGGAATTTCAAATTAAAATGAAAGAATCTGAGCTGGCAAGTGAAAGTCACATTTCCACTTCACATACAAATTAAAGTTTTGACATTACAAAAACTATTAGGTTAGTTCCCCCTTTTAGAGAAAAAGAAGTAGACAAATATTTTTCTCGTTTTGAAAAGTTGCGGAAAATTTGAAACGGCCAAGATAGTATTGGGCTCAGCTACTTCAATGTGTACTAGTTGGTAAAGCTAGTGATATTTATCATTCAATGCCAGTATAACAAAGTTCTGACTATGATTTGGTTAAGAAGTGCATTTTAAAGGGTTATGCGTTAGTTCATGAGGCTTATCGGCAACAATTCAGAACTATAAAAAAGAAGCTGGACAGACTTATGTTGAATTTGCGAGAGAAAAAGAACAGTTATTTAAGAGATTGTGCATAGCCAAGAAAGTTGAACATGATCATAAAAGTCTTGAACAACTTGTGTTACTTGAAGAATTCAAAAACTGTGTTCCTAATGACATTAAGAATCATCTTGAAGAGCATAAGATTGAAACCTTGGAAAATGCTGCTCTTGCTGCCAATGAGTATTCCTTAACTCACATAGTTCCCGTTGTAGGCATATCATTCACTCAGCAGTCTACTGGTAGAAAGGTATTCCAGCGTAATAAAACTCCTTCTAAAAATCAGTCTGGTACAACTTCTAAAAATCAAGCTTCTGATAAACTTGATTCAAAATCCTTGTCTATTCCTACGTGTACCTATTGCAAGAAAAAAGGACACGTCATTTCTGATTGCTTCAAATTGAAATATAGGCATTAGAATCAAGATAGACCTATTGCAAATGCTCTTATTTCTAAGAGGTCAAGATCACGCTCATGTATTGAAATCACTACATTTGTTGGGTCTTATAAACCCCAGTTTGATTTTATTATGGAGAATTATGAACCATTCATGTCGAAGGGTTCTATATCACTCTTGGGTGATTCGGCCAACCCTATCCCTATTAAAATTTTAAGGGATACAGGAGTTTTTTAGAGTCTTTAATTATCAGGTACTTTGACTTTATCTGAGAAGTCCTGTTCTAATGAGTGTTCTCATTCAGGGAGTAGAGTGCGGCTTTGTTAATGTTCCTCTCCATTCCATAAATTTGTCATCAGACTTAGTTTCAGGACCTGTGACATTCGGAATAGAGTCTACTTTGGCCGTTGAGGGCATTCATTTGTTGCTAGGCAATGACCTAGCTGGAGACAAGATTGTGGTTAATCCACTTGTAACTGACAAGCCTTCTTTTGATCAGAAAGTTGATCCAATTGAAAAAGAATACCCTGAGTTATACCCAGCTTGTGCAGTTACCAGGGCTATGTAAAAGAAAGCTCTTGAGAATGATTTTGACAAGGAAAGTATTCCTTTAGCTGACACATGTATTGGTCAGGCTTTTGATGAGGTCACTTTCACTTCTAATTTGGACCAATCCAAAGATACTGATCACAGTGATCCTCTTCTAAATATTCATTCTCTTTTATCTAACCAGGGTGATAAACGACAATCACTTGTCGTTGAACAGGAAAAAGATCCTGTGATCTCTTTTGTTTCAGAGGGCCATTAGTGAAACTGAAGCCACTGAAGTACCTGTCTGTTATTTCATTAAAAATGGAATTCTTATGAGAAAATGGAGACCTCCCGAGGTACCTGCTAGTAACGAGTGGTCAGTGAACTATCAGATTGTAGTTCCAAAATCTTACAGACAGGAAATACTTAGTTTGGCCCATGAAACTCCTCTGGCAAGTCATTTAGGGATAAATAAAACTTATCACAAGATCTTGATTGACTTTTATTGGCCAAAAATCAAAAGTGATGTTTTTAAATTTTGTAGATCTTTTCATACTTGTCATATGGCAGGAAAACCCAATCAGAAGATACCTAAGGCACGTCTGCAACCTATTCCTGCATTTGACGAACCATTTAGCAGAATTATGGCAGATTGTGTTGGTCACTTACCTAAGATCAAGTCAGGCAACCAATATTTGTTGACCATTATGTGTGCATCAACAAGATTTCCAGAGGCAATTCCTTTGAGGAATATTAAAACCAAAACTATAGTGAAAGCTTTAATAAAGTTTTTTTTACTCAATTTGGCCTTCCCAAATCTGTCCAATCGTATCAAAGGTCAAATTTCATGTCTGGAGTTTTCCAGCAAGCTATGCACGAATTAGGTATTCAACAATTTAAATCTTCTGCCTATCACCCTGAGAGCCAAGGAGCCTTAAAAAGATTTCTTCAGACTTTAAAGAATATGATTCGATCATATTGCTTTGATACGAGCAAAGATTGGAATGAAGGCATTCATTTACTTTTGTTTGCTGTTAGGGAGTCCGTTCAAGAATCTTTAGGATTCAGTCCCTTTGAACTAGTTTTCGGACATACTGTGCGTGGACCTTTGAAGTTGTTGAAAGAGAAACTTCTTTCTAATGAAGATACTGAACTCAATCTTCTTGATTATGTTTCTGATTTTAGGTACAAATTGTGAAAGTCTTGTGAGGTCGCAATGGCAAATCTGCGCTCTACTCAGTCCAGAATGAAATCAAGATATAATAAAAACTTGAGGGATAGGAGTTTTCAGCCTGGTGATGGAGTTCTAGCTCTCTTGCCGATTCCACAAAATCTCCTTCAGGCCAAGTATTATGGTCCATACACGGTTGAAAAGAAAGTAAATGATTTAAATTATATCATAAGTACTCCTGGTACGCGAAAACCAAAACAACTTTGCCACATTAACATGTCGAAGGAGTATATTGAAAGAGATAGTCAAATAAATCATACAATTAATTTAGTTGTACATGTCCCACCAACTGAGGATTTAAGTGAAGAAATTCAATTGGACACCGTTGATCTTGGGGCAACAAATCTTCAGAATTCGGAAATTATGAAAAATCTAGGCCAGAAACTTTTACATTTGCAGCAACAAGAAAGAAATGAACTTAAACAGTTATTATTCGAATATGAGCACTTGTTTCCGGATTTTCCTACGGGGACAAACAAAATTTTTCATGACGTTGAAATTGTAGATTCAAAACCTGTGAAACAACACCCATACAGGTTGAACCCTCTCAAACAGGAATACTTGAAAAAGGAAATTCAGTATTTTGCTGGAGAATGATTTTGTAGACCCCAGTAAAAGTGATTGGAGTTCACCATGTATACTTATTCCGAAACCGGATAAAACTTTCCGTATGTGCACTGATTATAGGAAGGTGAACAGTGTGACAAAAACAGATTCATTTCCATTACCAAGGATTGATGATTGTATTGATAAAATTGGAAATGCCAAGTACATCACCAAATTTGACCTCCTGAAAGGATTTTGGCAAATTCCACTAACGGAAAGAGCGAAAGAAATTTCGGCATTTGTGACTCCAGATGGACTCTATCGATATCAAGTAATGCCGTTCGGGATGAAGGGTTCTACAAGTACGTTTCAACGCTTGATGAATATGATTACCTCTGATCTAGATAATTGTGATGCTTACATTGATGATGTCATCATGTACAACGACACCTGGAAAGGATATCTAGCCACGATTCGGAAATTCTTTGAAAGACTCACTGATGCTAATTTGACAATCAATTTATCTAAAAGTGAGTTCTGCCATGCTTGTGTAATATTTCTAGGACATATTGTGGGACATGGTCAAGTTAAACCTATCGATGCTAAAGTTAAAGCTATCTCTGATTTTCCTGTGCCTGTCAGTAAAAAGCAACTGATGCAATTTTTGGGTATGGCTGGATACTATCGAAAGTTTTGTTCCAATTTTTCCAATATTGCTGAACCTCTGACAAATTTGTTAAGTAAGAGAAACAAGTTTCATTGCACCGAAAAATGTCAGGAAGCTTTTGATAGATTAAAAGCCATACTCAAAAGTGCTTCGGTTCTAACAGCTCCAAATATCAATCATTCTTTTAAATTGTCTTTGGATGCAAGTGATGTTGGGGTTAGAGGAGTATTGGTTCAAGAAGACAGAAATGGTATTGATCACCCAGTGTGATATTTCTCTAAGAAATTAAATAAGCACCAAAGAAATTACTTAACAATCGAGAAGGAATGTTTGGCTTTAATATTGGCATTACAGCATTTTGAAGTTTACATTAGCTCGGCTCCTTCTCCGGTTGTTGTTTATAGTGATCACAACCTCCTTACTTTCATCGATAAGATGAAAAATAAAAATCAAAGATTATTAAGGTGGAGTTTGTTTTTGCAAGAGTATAATCTCAACATCAGGCACATCAAAGGAAAAGACAATTTGATTGCAGATGCACTTTTCCGTGTATAGAAATATTATTTCATATACACTTTATATAATTCATAAGAATTTTCTTATGTAATGTTGTTTACCTCATGTATAATTTACATATGGTTAAAAGAAAGCTTTATTATATAAATCTTTCTTTTTCCTTTATGGGGGAAGTGTTATGTATATGTAATTAAATTGCTTGTGTGTTAGTTTTAAAGTCCTTTTTAAAATTTTGTTTCATTACATTTTATTGTAATGATTATTTTTACGGGATTCGAAATTCTTTTTCAGTAATTCGATATTTTCTTTTGGTAATGTTGTTTATCTAAGACGTAAAACCTGTTACCTGAGCAATATTTTTAGTTCACCTTGGTCCGCGGTAGTGTAAGCGCTACGTGAAAACGATTGGCTATTGCCAAGGTCATTTCGTCTAGTTTGGATAAACAATGTCTTATTTTTAAATTTATTTCAGAGTGGGAGTAGATAGGGATTCTTGCTGCGTGATAAATTGCATTTTTCTTTTTGCGTTGTTCAATTGTTAAGAGACCACGTAATCTATCTCGCGAGAACGGGATGATAATTTGGGTGGATATAATACCCTTCTGAGAGCTCGTCAGTCAGTTGTATTTCTGAAACCTTGAAGGCTGGATAAGTTGTTATTGTTGAAACAGGTTGTTTTTGAAGTTCATTTGTTTTGGAATTTATTTATTTATTCTCTAGAAAACCAAACGAGTGTACTGTTTCATAAATTCTGGGAGAAAGAAATTCAGTGGAAATTTATTCTGGAATTATTCTGAAACATAAACTGTGATTCAATTGAGGAATTCTTGCTATTTGTACATGGACCACATCTGACGTCATTGCCTTCCATATTGGAACGTCGTCGAGATTCGCAACCTGGATTCTAATAGAACTTTTTAATGATAGGACTTGTGTTTTTCATTCTTAGGATTAAATTTTGGATTATATTCACAAACTGTAAGTACTATTTTCCAATTTTTACATTGTTTTCTAAGGAAATAAATTATTTTGTTAAAATGTACAAAGCTTGTTGACTTCACTCTTTTCTTTTGTTATTATTGTACGAGCCTACACCTAACAGTGGTGTGTGGCGGTAATGCTAAAATATGGATATTCTCTTTTTTGACTCTTCTAGTAATCCAATGACTTCATGCGACCCGTGAGAGTCGAGGATCAAAAACTGTGGTCGCTCAGGGCCACAATTCTTCAAGAAAACTCCCCTAAACCATTCTTCACCTAAAATTTCGCACATCCAAGCTTTCTCCTGGTAGGTCCATACTGTGTCAAATGGGACATCCATGCAGTTAAATGACTACAAACACTTCTTTGTCTTCACCTGGGAATGCACATAGTGGACATTGCTGTTCCTTCTGCACTGACACAGGTGAGGATTGTAACATTTTCTCTAGAGTTAGATGTTCTACCAATTACACTTCTGGCCCCTTTTCTGGGACACACTTATTGGAGCGTGTTCAAACTGTTTGTCTGTCTCGTCACAATTCCATATTAATTGAGGACTGCCATGTAGATTTAAATTTGTAAATATTTCTTTGAAGATCTTGGAAGAATTTGTCAACAACTGTGGGTTCATATAGAGCAAATAGATTTATAGCTGTTTGGATGGGTAGATGGATATATGGAATTATAATTATTGGAACATAAACTTGACTGATTTTGAATATTTGGGGAGATAGTTTAAAAATTATGATCAGTTTGATACATGACAAAAACAGCAGCCACATCTTAATACTTTTGTATATCAATAATTCAAATAAATATCGAATGATCAAGCATTTAATTCATTGATCAAAGTTTATTGATTGATCTGATTGTCAGTTTATTGATGTATGCATAAAACTAGATGCAGCCGAATAAAGAGCCTAAAAGATTTTATCATATGCAAGACTGGTCGGAATTACCCCTGGCACAGGAAAATATGGGTAATTCCGACCATTTTATTTCTTTGGAGATATTGGAAAAATATAATTAATTGGATATATACTTAAGTTTAGATTGTAAAGATAAAACTCTCTTTGTGAAGAAAATTCAGTGATATACATTTACAATATGGTGATACAGACAAGGCATTTGAATTGTGCAGACCCAAATCTATCTTGATGAAACTTGAAATTTCCTGCTTGCAACACGTTACAGGAATATCACTTGACATATCTCTGCATTAGCACGATCTCGCGATCTTTGGTACAATTAGGGTAACCACTCCAGGTTACAGAGATGTGTTTCCTTTTTGGTATTTGTTAATATGCATCGGATATTTGCTTCCTGTACGTTTGATATTATGATCATGAAAGTGGACGGAATTACCCGTGTGGTGGAATTATACCTAGATACTCTATACTTTGTTTCTAACAGAGGTTGGGGGTTTTAGCTTCGTATATGCATAGGTTGATTTTTAAAGAAAAAGAATTCCCACCGTTTTCCTCACATATCATTAAGAAAATGTTTTTATGTATCTTAGGTTTGTTAAAAGAACTTTTAATACTCCCTACTTTAGTGTCTAGTTGAAGGGTGTAATTTGGGTTCGTGACGATATATGGCTTTATATCAGATATGCATCTCTCAAAAGACTGCTTGCTCCGTTTAGTCGTTTTCACATACGGGTCTCACTAAACATCCCAAGACACCCCATGAGACCCCAATACACCCCAGGACAACCCAAGACCCTCCAACAACAAATTAAGACTTTCGAAAATACCTATTTTAAATTTCAACAACAACAAAAACAAACAAACAAAAAGTGTGAATATGTAACGATTGTTTGTGTAACAGGAAAAGTAGTGAGATAAAGAGTTGCCAAGGGAAATAACTTCAGTTTTGACGACAAATGTTCGGGTACAGTAACGTGACTATTTATCAACATTTATCAATAAGTAGCAATACAACAAGGGAACGAGACATTTCGACCCCAATGAAATTCCCAAGACAATTTCAAATCCAGACATAGGTCAATTCGACCCCAATTCATGCATATTTAAAAAAATTAATTGGCACATTGCTAATGGTAATTTCCACTAATCACACGATTATTCATTGATGTCTGCAATTAAAGAAGATACAAACACATCGCTAAGTCGCCGAAAAAGATGTCAACAGTTCAAGTCGCTTTGATTAAGTTAATCAATGCGCGCTAATTTGAATGAAAATAAATCAAATTTACCACACACTGTAAATTTGTATCAAAATGCGATTTTTTAAAAAATATATTGATTACCTATACAAATATAAGAGTATGGCTTTTTTTTAACATATCAACATTTTTTCCTTCGACGTTGGCATTCCGTTCCTTAGATTAATGATAGAATTCGATCACTTAGGTCCTTAACGAGGTATTAATTACACAAGCCATTAAATACCTTTCTGTTTCTTATACCTTACTTGTATACTATAGCTAGTATATCTTGTCAACAGTTATATTGATTTGTTAAAAAGAGCCATAATCCCTATGGTATTAGAACTACAACTTATTTTCGTCTTTTAATTATATATCATAATTATTCATGACTTCCTTTATATTATCAATTGTTAGCATATCTCATAAACAATTTAATAATTCATTTATTTATAAGTGTTTAGCGTTTATTGGCCCTCTCATTGACAGGCCTTCTTCGCTGGCCAGGTTTTCATGCAGTTCCTTTAGCCTTATTAATTACGGTGTATTGTCCATCTTGTGATTTTACGTACTTTGATTTCTGTGTACGTTTAATATCCTTGAGGAAGTTTGCCAAAATCTCTTTCTTTTGCTTTTTGGAATGGCACCTCCAGGTGCTGTCATGTATGTGGTAAATGTTTTCTTCTTTTGTTAATTGGTAATTCCCGCTGTCGCGAAGAGGGCTTCTATAATCTGGAGCTGTGTCACGTCGATAAGTTTATTTATTAGGGATTGCGCGTGTTGCGGTTTCCAGTCAGTGGAAAGTTTTAGAATGTCATTGAACGTTTGATGGACTCTGCATTGTCATCAGTCAGATTTACGCGTTCAGTACTTTTGCTGCTAGGTTTTAAAAAAAAAATATTTCTGTTGTCTTGGTCTCAAGTTGTTTGTAAAGTATGTTGCAAAAGTCGGATGCTGTTCGTTGATGATTGTTTCCAGATGTTCCAATCGGCTTTCAAAATCTATTGTAGTATTTGCGTCTATGATGCCACCGGTACTAAATATTTGGGTCATTATTATATCACGTTCACCATTTTCCAACCCAATTTTATTCTGAAGGTAGCGCCTGACATTATCCTTCAGATATTTAGTGTAAAGATAGCGTGTAGCCGAGGTGAATACAGGCTCTATTGCCTTCGTTATGCCCTTCGCATCATCACTTCCAAATTCCATTATTTCAGGCACTCTAACTTCCACAGACTCAACATCTCTATCTCTATCTAGCTCTATAGCAATATGCTCCAGAAAGCTCTTACAAGTTCTGTAAGAAGCGCCGTTGTTTAGAAGGACAGGACCAATAAAATCGGATGTATTGTTTCGGACAACTTTTTGATATGTTATACTATCGTTTTACTCATCAATAACTCTTTATGCAATTTGTTTTATAAATATAATGCGAAGAAAGCACGATTTGCTAGAGAACTCAATAATCAATAAATATGCATTACTGTTTAATAGTGTTGATAATGCCTGATTTATGAGAAGTTCATTTTATATTTTCTTTATTAAAACATTGGAAAGTTATTTTGGTAAAAATAAATGCAATTGCTAAAGCTCATATCTTTTTCTGATTTCAGCTAGAAACATGCAATTTGTTGTAAATTTAAAACGATGGTCTACTTTTTATATTCTCTTACTATGCTTGTCGGTAGCTTGTCATGGGTCGGTTGTTCTTTCTGGGGTTTTCCTGGGTTCTTCCTCCACCATTAATACTGGCCGCCATATATAGCCTATCTTGTTCTGAAAAATGACGTTAACCATATAACAACAACAACAACAGCATTAATAATTTCTGAAATAAACCAGAGATGTTTGTTTCATAATTTTGCTTTCTTCTTTTAATCAGTCTGTAGGTTGGGACGAATCAGCCCATAATTTGTGCCGAATAAGCGTGGTCCCAATCAGCCATGATCCGAATCAGCCTGATACCTAGAGCGGCGAAATTGGGGAGACTAGGCAAATGTTTAGTTGTGTTCAAAAATTGCCACTTTTGATACGAGCAGTGACTGTACTAATACAGAAAAATACCCTTTATAACTGGATTCAGACTATACCAACGAGCAACGACATCTGCATTACTTACGACATCTTTAGATAAAGCGATAAATGCCCTTCCCATCAATATGGACTAGCACCTTTAAAAAACCCTTTTAAATAATTCAGTTTTCGACCAGCATTCTTGCAATCCGTATCATGCGATGATATAATCGACACATTTGCCGAAAAGAAGGCAAGGCTAATGCAGTTGTAAGATGTGAGTTTGTTTAGTATACGGCGGCATCTATGGATATTAGTCCGTGTTTCCTCTGACCCTTGCCACCCCATTTTTGGACATTCATACTGGGGGGTAGGGTCAGAGTCCATTCCCTATCGAAAAGTTGGAATTCGCCGACACCATTTGGTGTCGGCATAGGGTAGCCGCTTACTAGCCGGCCTAACAAACTTTAAAGACCTTTCATCGAGATATAACTGCATGAAATCGATAGGAATATGAATCATTTTCTGACATATTGCGAGTATAGCATTCGTTATATCTTTAATTCGCTGACAGACTAGTCGAAACTATAGCGTTGATGAAATTTAACCTGCAACTCGTCATTTGCATTCTGAGTCACATGACTACACAAATCTCACGACCTACATGTCAATGACATCAGAGTTCAAATAGTCACGTGATGTCAACAATTAACCATTTGTAATGTTGCCGTAGGAAAATAAATCGAACATATAAATGAAAGTCATGTAATATTTATAGAAAAAAACCCATAAACTTCTAAAAATATTTATTCGGAAAAAACGACCAGAAATCTGCAAATGTAACAGCAACTTGGAAAAACCCAAACAGATTTAACAAGGGGAGAGCATAAGTCAACGCGGTAGTCACGCGATACCAACACAATACATCGCTGACACGTGCTTAATACTTGATGAATCTGGTTTTCTCCACCTTGCTGTGATACCGACAGGTTTCTAGTCGTTGTTCTCAGAATAAATTTGTTGAGAATTAAGTGTGCATTATATTTATGTACAAGTACTAATATTTTTCGAATTCGGTGTACAACAGCTTTCGAAATGGTTTATTGTTGATATCACGTGACTGTTGGACCTCTGATGTCAATGATATGTAGGTTGCGAGATTTGTGTAGTCATGTGACTCGGAATGCAAATGAGTTCCAGGTCAAATTTCATCAACGTTATAGTTACATCTCGTCTCTCAGCTGATTAAAGATATAACGAATGCTACACTCGCTATTTCTGGGAAAATAAATCATATTCCTATCGATTTCATGCAGGTATATCTCAATGAAAGGTCGTAAAAGGTTACTAGGCGGGCTACTAAACGGCTACCCTATGCCAACATCAAATGGTGTCGGCGAATTCCAACTTTTCGATAGGTAATGGACTCTTACCCTACACCCCAACATGAATGTCAAAATATCAAAAATGCGGTGGCAAGGGTCAGAGGAAACTCTGACTACTATGGATATATGCCATATGGCGGCAAATGCTTTAATTGTTGCTTTTTCAAAGGATTTTGAATCCAGTAACGGCTCATCTTTGCTCAACATGTGTCATATTTTCGGCATGTCCTCTCTCACCCACCGGAAAAAAAAAGAAAGAAAAATATGCTGTTCATGTCTTATATCCCTTAGGTTACATATATGTAATTATATCCCACCCGAGGGAATATATATATATATATATATATATATATATATATATATATATATATATATATATATATAAACCTACTAGTATATGCTCATTTTTGTCTCAGTTAAATATACATCGTCAGAATCGTGTAATATTTACGATATTGAACACCTTCATATTGCATGCACTTGCACGACACGTGTGCCCAACTGTAGTATAGTGTATTAGGAACTACTTTGCAAACAAATCATGTACACTCGTGTAGTAGACTCTCTACCTTTTGGTTGATTAAATTTGTTTCTGAGTGAACTAAAGCAGCTGTTTCGTGGACTGCCACATACCAGCTGCTTTGCAATATTCCGCGTTTACTTTTTTGATACAATGTTTCGGATTTAAGCTAGCGATAGACGCCAGACAGGCCATAAAATTGCTGGGGTCCCTACAAATAGCATGCAAGTGACAAGGTATAAACATGTCGTCTTTAGCTTGTAATAAGAGTGGCAAAAGACAGACTTACATTTTTACATCATGAATTTCCTCAAAATGTACTTTCTTAGTTCTGCAAATCCGAATTACATGAGCTATGTCATGGGTTCTAAAGCTTGATTACACATTTCGAAATTGTACTGTAATTTTGACTACATTCCAAGTGCACTAACATCACCCTTACTGCATTCAAAATGAAATGAACATCATATTCCATTGCGTCTTTTTGATAATTACAATTGAAAGAGTTCATAATTTTCCTACATTATGATTCCAAACATTCAATGACAGAACAGAAACACACATGCAGATGAGTCAAGACGTTGCTCCCTCGCTGCACAAATCAAATGTTACTTCATGTAGAATTGACACGGATAAATCCAGTCCATAATCACAAAATTTAGCAGAATCGACAAAAATACCAAAATCTATTCATTCCAGACCAAATGGAAAAGTTGTTGCAATGCGCATTCATTCACAATATGACTCTAAATTTCAATTTTAAGTAGACCAAAACGACAATTTCTTTCGAAAGTGATGTGGAACGCGCGATTAAGTTTAAATTTAGCTGGGCGGAGTTCTGTGCGCATTAATATTTTTGTTGTGTACTGATGAATCTGTGCTTATGTATTTAGTTTGGAATACAGCATAAATTTAGTTGCTTTTTTATTGTAGTGTATTATATGTATGTTTATATAATTAAGCTTAAGGTAGAATAAGAAAATGAGCATATTAAAAAGGTTATTGCATTTGCATGGGAAAATAAGAACTCGTTTTGTCGGATGGATATACTGCACTCCCAAGGACGTGCAGTATATCAATCCGAAAATCTCATACAAATGCAATAACCTATAATCATAAAATATCATACTCCTGTGCTATTATTGAAAAGGCTTTTACCTGCATTGGTAATATAACTATTCTGCAGAAGGTTGTTTTTTGGTCCATTTCATGGATTTCGTCTTCTGTTGAAGGCTCGTACCAGCTTTGTAAGAGTATATATTCATTAGTAAATGGGTTTGCCCCATTTTATAGGTTTTATTAGCCTCGCCTAAGTCATGATTACATTGAAGGCGACTTTTCAGCTGCAGCCAGCGTCTCTTGGATGTGTACTTTTTTTTTTTTTAGCAACCAAGGGTACTCGGCGGCGCGCGCTCACCTGGATCTCGTTTCTGACCCCCTCATGCTTGTTGCGATAGTCAATGATGAGCCGAAACTCATCCTCAAGAACGACGTTGTCATGTTGCATCTGTCACACGTATTTTAGCATTGCGTTGAACTTACCCTCGGCCAGGACGAGATATCCGACATGTGTTATCTCCCTTACCACTAGCCACCAGCACGCCACAACCCACGGACACGACTTTGAGGACTATCGTGATGGAGACGGCGACGATTGTGGACTGAGGGGCGACTCACGCCAAGCCACTTCCCACGGACACCAAAGTAAGGGTGCTGTCAGGTTTGGATACAGATTCATGTCTCCACGAAGATGCAGGGCGAGGTGAAACTGTAATCCTTCAACACGATCTAGCGACCACGTGGGAGAGTACCTCCAGCATTTCTCCTTGATGCACCCGTATGACAGCGACGAGGTTTTCGTAGACGTCGGTGTTTCCCTAAGCAGCGCAGCACCAGCTATGATGTTGTAGTTGTAAAGCTAGCCAGTTGGTTCGCACAGGGCCAAAGACACATAGCCCTCTATCCGGAGTTTAAGTGATTGTTGCATTTTGGAGCAATGACAATGGTGCAGCACAGCGCGTCCTTTTCAAAAGCAAATCACTCTATTAGTGATCGGGCCGCCCCGGATGAAGCTTCCTTTGCTGCTGTAGTGCAAACGCTGGTCGCAGCTAGGCCTCAGATGTTTGTTATGGTTCCATCGCATGATATCGATCTGGTTTGCAGCTTCGTTCCATCCCAACCTAAATCTGTACATGCGGACCGCAGGCTGGCGAACGTAGTCCTGCACCAGCAGCCTGTACCCCTAATTCATCTCGGTCACTTGATAATTGTGTAAGCGTCTGTACTTGCAGTATCGCAGTGAAGATACCTTAAATACTGTTCTTTATGAGCTATATAGAATGGCAATGAAACGTCCAGACAATGCTTTACACAGGACTAACTGTTTCTACGAGTTCTCAGCAGGAGAACAGGCTTCCACAATCAGAGCGTTTATTCGAAGCAAATTGTGCTACATTCTTTCAATCCTTTCAAATGTATGACTGATTTCAGATTGATAACCACTTTTTAAATTTTTGTTCTCGATTCGCTTCGTATAATGAGTCATCATGCGCTGTTTTCTGTATAACATTGTTGTCCAGAAATTATATCTCTGTTTTGGGCGATTCAGTGTAGTTCGTATAGTTTACGAGATCTTCAGGTTGTAGGTTAAATTTCACTGTTAAATAATTTGAAGCGTATCTTATTTTCAAACTAAATCTACAAACCAGACTACATCTCCACCAAATCCAACCCCAGCTTTGCATGGTTTCGGTGTGTTTTTTATACCGGAAAATTAGGTCAAATCAATTTCGCTCCGTTCTCCGTACGTATAATACTTTTTAACTCAGAGCGATGCACAATGAATTATTTTGATAAACTTTTGCAATTCTGATTCAAACAAAAAATAGAGATATTCTTTACATATTTTGATTTTGTTTATCTTCTAATTTTATTTCACTATTCAAACGTCAAATCGTGCAAATTGTTCGGTTAGCTCTCAGCTCATGTTGCGTGTTTTTCTTGCTTTTTATAAGTTCCATTCAAGGATCAGGTCGTTGGTATTGATTGTGTTGGTGTCAATAAATAAAATGGTCAGTACCTTTCAGTAGATGAATTTGCTATGTGTATGTCAACTGTTGTATAATGTTGTAATCTAAAAACTGCAACTAAATGGGATGACAAAGCTTAAACTATGGTGGACACCCTGACCAAAATATTGTGCTGACATTAGAGAGCTTGTTCATAAAAAAGTATTGACAATGAAATCTACTAGCTATACTATTGGAATGATAGGTGGGGAAATTTTGAGTTTGATGTCCACACACTGGGAAGATATTTATCACAGAAGGCCAGCAAACGTAAACCATAATACATGCAGACTCGAAAAACGAAAAAAAAAAAAAAAATATTTAGTGTACTTGCAATTGTGTAACATTTTTAAACAGAAAACTACTTCTGTCGTGGACATCTTAGGACGACCCACGGTTATACAAAGGAATACATGTCTTTATCACATTATAAATCACTAAAATGAATGACATTCTTTTTATTTCTTTTTCATTTTAATCCAGAAGTTAGAGTTTGATATGGACCGAATATATTTCACAGCATTATATTAGGTAACCATCTTGGCATACGTGATACGCGTCAAACACTTGATATGGGGTTCATAAATATAATTATATTTGTAATATAAACAAATTTGTGACTATTTTGTAAAATTTGCAAATTTACAACAAATAATTTAATTTGTGATTCAAACATTTTGTAAAAAGAATAAGCAATTGTAATTTGGAAGGATCGGTAGAGCGAAAAATACTGTGGTACGTTACAACGGCAAATAATACCGCGGTAAATCGATATACGGTCACACACACACACACACACACACACACACACACCACACACACACATTATATATATATATATATATATATATATATATATATATATATATATATATATATATACAATAAATAATCCTATCATACAGATTCTAATCTCCGTAGAGTACGAATTAAAAATTTTCTAACCTGTATGATAGTTTTATTTGTATTAAATATTAATTCTGCCTACTATTATCAAGCATTATTCTATAGAATCCAGGGATAGCACTTTCCGTTCTGTTTGGTTTATATTTACTATTCTCTATAATTAATTCTATATACTTTGATTTCTTTCATAGGAATCCGGAACGACTGTGTAGATAGATGAGGATTAATTATTTGGTCGCCATGCGAGTGTGTCTGCTACACACGACTGCATATAACACCGATTAAGTAGCATAATTGTTTGGTGATGTGTGCATAGTCGTGATGGAATATGGGCTCGTTTGTGCAGGCAAGGCGATGGGTGCCGTTTACCCGCGGACCTGGGTTCGAATTTTCGTCGAGTACGAATTAAAAATTCTCTAACCAGTATGATAGTATTATTTGTATTAAATATTTATTCTGCCTACTATTATCAAGCATTCTTCAATAGAATCCAGGGATAGCACTTTCCCTTCTGTCTGGTGTATATTTATAATTCTCTCTCTCTCTCTCTCTCTCTCTCTCTCTCTCTCTCTCTCTCTCTCTCTCTATATATATATATATATATATATATATATATATAAGTTCTACCATTAATATGTTGAAATTAAAACTATCTCCGTTTTCACTTCCGCGTATTATTAAATGAATATAAGAGTGGTGTATCTAGTTCCGACCATATCAGGAAAGAATGAAATTCAAGGTTAATTTCAGATATCTATCTGATAGATAGAAGCTGAAGTAAATTGCTAGTGTAATCACGATTTCCGCCCATATTTTGGAGACGTAGCCTAGTAGCTAGCTGTTCTTTTTTTTTTATTCAATTCTAACATATCACAATCACTAACATGTTTCTTTCCTTTGTGCCGGTATTAAAAAAGTAAATGAATGTAAAGATATCAAAAGGTAATTTGTCTCTATGGTTATACGAATGTCATCATCGGATGTTGGGAGGATGTCCTTTCGTTGTGTGAATGTGGTATTTGAAACATATTTAAGATAGAGGCACTGTCTTTGCGTATTAATGTCTAGTAATGCAAAATTACCAGACGTACAAATTACAATGTTGTAGACGGGAATATGTCTTTACTTCATCTTTTGTTCTGTAGCTTAACGAGCTATAGTGTCTCAGATGGAAGAATTGTATCAGGAATAATTGGACAAAATGTATCCTTATCATGGACGTTCAACATTATGAAAAATGATGCTATGTATATATTACATAACGGGTCACCTATCCATCGATTTTTCCCCAAGAGCAATTCTTCTGTTCCACGCAAACCACCTCAACGAGGGCTTTTTACTGTATATTACACTCTGCCAGAAAACATGACTGTGACAATCCACTTTCTGGACTTAACCGAACATGATGCTGGGACGTACAGGGTCGTACGACAATGGAATTTAGAAGATCTGGATGACCGTGTTGATCTACAAACTATTGGTATGTACCGCTGAATTTAAATAAAAGTTTAGATTTTCGTCGACCCAAAACGCAAAATGTAATCGCATGAGGTTCACTTCTCGCAAAATTGCACCAAATGTCAAAACTTGCCTGTTTTATTTTTCTTTAACCTTAACTGTTGCCATGAATGCGTTATTCATTTTTTCTGACCATTATGTACGGTTTTATGAAAAGTATTTTATCTTAACATTTAATTTTAAATATTTACCATACCTGGAATGAAATAAGCATAAATATGCAGCAATTTGCATATACAGTAAATATCAGCAGAAGAATAATTCATTCACCATGTGATTCCTTTGTATAACCGTTTCAGATTACGTCAATTCCGTACATATGCAGGACACGTTTTACCCATGCGTGAACATATTTCCTGCATCCAGGGTTTCTTCCTTTTTTTTTAGTAATAATGTGTCAGTTCTAAGATCATTTCAGCAAAAGAAAGACATGGGTGTTTTATAAATACATACAACGGTTTAGGCTTAATCACAATTCACCACTATTTTTAGCATCATTGTTCCACATATATGCGCGATTATCAATTTACAATGAATAACTAGAATTACGTGTTTAGATATCAACGTATCCCCACGCTTCTCAGTTTTGATCTCTACTTATCGTGTCCTGCCCAGTAAGCATGCACATGGTTAAAGGATGTAAATCAGGATAATCCTGCTCAGTAAGCATGCACTGGGTTAAGGGATACAAATCTGGATAGTCCAACTCAGTAAGCATGTACATAGTTAACAGATAAAAATCTGGATAGTCCTCATCAGTAAACATGTACATAGTTAACGAATGAAAATCTGGATAGTCCTGCTCAGTAAGCATGTACATAGTTCACGGATGAAAATCAGGATGATCCTTCTCAGTAAGCATGCACAGGGTTAAGGGATACAAATTTGGATAGTCCTGCTCAGTAAGCATGTACATAGTTAACAGATGAAAATCTGGATAGTCCTGCTCAGTAAGCATGTACAGAGTTCACGGATGAAAATCAGGATAATCCTGCTCAGTAAGCATGCACAGGGTTAAGCGATACAAATTTGGATATTCCTGCTCAGTATGCATGTACATAGTTAACAGATGAAAATCTGGATAGTCCTGTTCAGTAAGCATGTACCTAGTTAACAGATTAAAATCTGGATAGTCCTGCTCAATAAACATGTACATGTTTAAAAGGATGAAGTTCTGGATTGTCCTGCTCAGAAAGCAAGTACACGACTAAAGGAAGGTCTGAATAGAGTTTTAAGCTTATTAATCATTGCCATGGTTCCTAGCGGGTAAGGATGGTACATGGACCCTATGTAAATTTCACATCTGAGTTCATCTTTCCAAGGTCAGTAAATGTATGTCTAGTGATGATGGCGGTGGTAGGTTGGCGATTGAAATAGAACTAGAAAGGACACTCTTATTTGACGGTCACATCACTCATTCTAAAGGGTTTATTATAATTACAACATAATATCTGAGAAAAATTAGAATTATCTTTGCATTTATTAATTAATTTATTTTTTCCAAATATTGTCGTTAAATATGGTATATCTTGCTATTTTGCAACTTAAAATCTGGCGACTCTGCTGAAAGTACTTCTGATTGCTAATGCTATGTAATTTCTCAGAAATGTTTTGTAAACGGATTCAACTGGAAAAAATAGCACAATGGAAAATCCACACCATTGCTGTCATTCTGTATCAATACTCCATCAACCCCTTCAACAATCGCATCATAAGACATTTTAAATAAGTGATTGAAACCTGGAAGAGTAAAACTCTTGTACTCTAGAGTATTCTTTACTGAAACTTGGTTTTCTTAACCAGAAGATTGGTCAGGGGTTCAGCAATTATGAAAAAATAGAGTAAAATTTCTGATACTATCCAATCATACCCATATCTCTCATCAATTACTTCTGTGAATTTAGCGATAGCCTTGACCGTAAGGTCTATAGGTTTAACTTGACCGTATCCCACAATATGTACTAAAATAGCACACAAATATAACATGGAGCCCACAAAGACCGATTAGAATGGCATAATCACATAAATCAACAGGTTACTTGTTATGTTTCATTATCGTACAGGTTAGGGATAGCACTTTCTGTTCTGTTTGATGTATATTCGTAATCTTTACCCCCACCCCCACCCCCGTGAACATTGTTTACAATTACACCATCATCTTCTAAGTGCCGCTGAATTTTCCTGATAGAAAGATTTTGTTTTCTAATGCCTGTTTTTCTTATTTCCTACAGAAATATTTGTTATTTGTTTTCTTGACTCGATTATACTTCTTGCATACCTAGTACGTACAATACATTGATTTGTATATTCGGCCCTTACCTGCATAAGAAGGCGTATTCATTGGAAAATTACGAAGTTGAATCACATGCAGTAACGAAATATAACTTGAACTCAAACGACAAGTCAAGGTATTGCCAAGTTATGTGTCCAAACCAATGTCTAAAAGAAGTTAATTATGCCATATATGACATTAAATAGTCCTTATATTTTTGGATATAATAGTCCTTATATGTTCAGGTTGATTAAAATTTGAAGTATACTAGGGAAAGGAGAAGTATTTATCTTTGATAACTTGAGTGTCCATACAATGTTCACTTTTTTCAGGGATCACTTTTTACACACCCATGGCGACTAAGCAGAAAGAGACTACAGAAGGTAATGATTGTTCAAATAAAACTCTTTTTATATCTGATTCAGACTCGACAAACAATTAATGTGTGTGTGTGTGTGTGTGTGTGTGTGTGTGTGTGTGTGTGTGAGAGAGAGAGAGAGAGAGAGAGAGAGAGAGAGAGAGAGAGAGAGAGAGTAATGGAGAAAAATAATATTTCCTGATGATGAAGTTTTTTATTTTCTTTTAATTACAAAGTGATCTGCGACGTATTTTTTCTTACATTAGTGAGCTTTACCATGAATTAAAAACGATGCTGCTGAAAAGCAACATACCGATTGGTTGGAAATTTTGCTTGTTTTGGGGAATGGCAATATTTCTGAGAAAAAGGCTTGAAAAGAGCACATTTTATTGGATATATATGGCTATGATTTTCTGCACATTAGTCTAAGAAGGAATATGTCTCTTTCAATAAAGCAGAATATTCATACAAATTCATTTTGTTCGTTTCAGAAATCCAATATTACACAGGTAAAGCGATAACCTGGAAACAGGACACAGAAGGTAATTTTGTTGCAACTGAAACTCTGTTCCATTTTCATTTCTAAAAACGTTACTTGAATAGTTATAATGTATTCTTATTGATGTCACTCGTACAATATTTGCTGAAATTCTGATGCTGTAATGAATGGAAGTACATTTCGTTACAAATTAAGTGAATGAAGAATATATGTGACCCCACCGCATACCAGGATCGAGGACTAACGATCAAACTTCATCCATACAAGATTTGTCGTTTACAATTTATTAAAGCTTAATGGCATGCTAAACACTGCCACGGTTTGTCGAATACTCTACAATTCGTTGACAGGTGTTTCATGGTATGTCTATATATGAATAAAAACAATACTATAGTATATGAACAACAACAAAGTTAAAAACACTGGTATTACTAGTTTTATTTCTACAATTACTACTACTGCTAATAATAATAATAATAATAATAATAATAATAATAATAATAATAATAATAATAATAATAATAAAGAAACAAACTCTATCTGTAAATGAGGTGTTCTTTTTTCCACTTGTTAGCCTCCCGAATTCACAGCTTTTGCCTCCTTTTTCTCGATGACCTCGTATACGGTTGTTCTTTGTTCTCAAAATATGGCTACCATTACGACTCTGTGGTCACAAACTTAAGTAAAAAAATAGAACCAAGACCAATACATTTTATAAAACTTACCAACTAATTTAATTATCAAAGTTATACATGAAAATATGAGAGGATCTTACAGTTCTATGAGGCGAATCCAAACTAGTCCTTATAAAGGTCTATGAAAGTCCTAAATGAATGAAAAGTTCCTTATAAATCTCAAAACCGGAAATGTACTGGTCCTCCAAGAACTGTGACGTTGTCAAGATGGTGTTGTCTAGAATGCCTCTCAATAATTTATAACAGTTCCAGAATAACATTATTGTCCAAATAATGAGCACTTTTTATTTCCACTGAACATTTTAAACAAAAGTTTGTTCCTCTGGAATAATATCTAAGTACAATATGAAACGCGTCTGCACACTTATAACAGGAACACAGTAAGCGTGAATAACTCAAAAATATCGGAATGAAACTGAATGCTTAACTCTCTCCTTATATGCACTGTATATTGCGACTGTACCTCGCAATAGAACCCACGTGACAGCATACACTACTATTTTGCGTTGAATTGGGCCAATTCACGTGGCCTAGCGCAAACCAATGGGATGTTACAGATTTTTTTTTCGAAACGTCGAAGTCCCATCAAACACTGAGAAATCACGCCATTCTAAGTCTTATTAAGATTGTTATTAAAAATTGTCAACACATATGTAAACATCTATTTGTAGATTCTGTGCAATATTATGATCTCAACAGATTCATGTCACGAAGGCCAAACTTAATCAAATATATTCTGTGCACGTTACAGCCATTAATAAGAATGATAAAAATTAGATAAAATCATGTAGAAGGAGTTACAAAAATATAGATATACATAACACTACATTTCATAGCTTCCATCGTTTTAAGCATCTGTGCTAGCCAAGGTTCCTAAATGTAAACCTATCTACACATTGGCGGATCGTTAAGATATTTCAGTGCTTCTGGCTAGTGAATTTCATCGGATGCAGTGGCAAGCCACCGCATCCAATCAAATTCAAGTTGTTCAAATTTCCTACGTAATGGAGATAAGGGGAGCACACAACTGGAATGGACAGATAAATAGGCGATTTTCTACTGCTCGTTCGTTCTTGCAAAGATACTTTCTTTTCTTCAAATGTAATGGTTTTGTTTTTTCTTTTCTTGGTATCAGACAATCGATATTAAATTTGCAAAGTTTCCTTTTGAAGTCAATTGTCTCCACCATTTTCTTCCGATGTACAATGCATCGCTATTGCTGGCTATAGTTAGATGGAATTACATACTAAAGGAGGAAACTCGTGAAATCCAATAGATGTTGCTAGTGCAATGCATTAACATATCTGATCGATCCACCAAGGTGTAGGTAGGCTAACATAGCGGAATCTTGGCTAGCGAAGATGCCTTTTAAACAGATGTGTAATATATACATTTCAATAAGGTAGAAAATCCCTGCAGTTTTATTTCCGTTTATTTCAGGAATAGATGATTATACAACAGATGCAATGAGCCAGAAAGTATTTACAGAAGGTACTTTAGTTGTAAATAAAATGTTAGCCCATTTTTATTTCAAATATCATTTTACATGAGTTGAATAATAGTCTCATTGATAGTTTTACACACACACACACACACACACACACACACACACACACACACACACACATATATATATATATATATATATATATATATATATATATATATATATATATATATATATATATATAATTTATGCTATGCTAGGCTGTGAGCTACAGTATTTTCCAAGTAAAAGGATTGTGTTAGTTCAGTGGAGTAAATTATGATGCATAATTTCACTGCCGCGTCAATAACAAGATAACCATGAAATTCTAAGTTATTCTTTGATGCTTATGTAACCGAGGGGTTAATTTAGGACGAATCGAAATTAAATCCAGGAAGGCGCGAATTATTTTTTCTTTTCTTACTGTGCTATTTAACTTTGAATTGGGAATAAGAATTAAGCAACTGTGTATATTTTCTGTATGAATAATCACAAAACACAACAGAACATATACGGTAAACCGTGGACATCCCGCTATATTGAGAGATCGTGAGAAATAAACAGCAAAACTAGATAACTCAGATAAATAAAGAAATAGATAAATCTACCTGATGATATGTTGTCGGTTGTGTACTGCATTGTTTGGAAGAAAGCTTCCAATGCCCGTATTCATGATTATTTGTCTACTATTTGAAGCGTTCAGCATATTAGACAGTGAAGAATTATATATTCTTTGATAAGGCAGAGAGTCCGTAAGTATTTGTATTGTTTTTTTTTTTTTGTTTTTTTTCCCCAGGTATTAATTATTACAGGACCACAACTATGACTCCAAAAGTGGATGCAGAAGGTACTGTACCAAGCCTTTTGAAGCGTATTTGTGTTTACTGATTGTAAGGTACTCGCGTGGTCAGTAATTTGTTAAACTTCATGTGAGCTGACCTTTATTAATAATGTTGGTTCCATTTAAATTTTACTTCGTTTCACTTTCGTTACAAAGATTATGATAATTGCATGCAGAATAAACATTTTTCACCGAAATAAAAAAGTTGACCTTCTATGACCCTAGAGACGAAAAAAGGTTTGAGCTTCGGCTGATGTGACCCGCTGACGTGTACACATCATGACGTCCCATATCGTTGCAACCTGAATGGCAAAATAATATTGTGTTACGTGTCTAGGCTCGTACAAAAGTAACAAAGAAAAGAGTGAAGCCAACAAGCTTTGTAAATTTTAACAGAGTAATTTATTTCTCTTGAAAACAAGGTAAAATATGAAAAAAGGACTTACGATTTTGTGCATCTAATGCAAAAATTAATCCTAGAATTTAAAAATATAAGTCCTATCACTAAAAAGTTCTAACTAAATCAAAGTTAGAATCCCGGTGAAGTTCCAAGATGGAAGGCGATGACGTCTTCTATAACCTGTTTTGGGTTGATGTGTCAACAGTTCCTTGGTGAATCACCAAGAATTAAATTCCGACTTTAGAATTCCAAATAATTTTCAGTAAATGTTTTTGTCCAAGAAGTTTGATGAGCACAGGTGAAGTCTCCAGGGAAAACAAATTATTTTAAATAAAAACTCAATTCAAACTGGCAACACAAAATAATACCTTTGAGTCCGAAGGTATGAAGAAACGACTGACTAAAAAAAAAAAAAAAATACTATGAAGCATCACTTAAACTCTAACTACAACGGAGAATGGACCACGTGATAGGTCACGTGATCACTTAGTCCGAGCGACGCAAAAAAAAAATTATATGCCAGCTGTCACGTCCACCATGCACGAATTCGATTGTACTGAAAAATCTTACTATAAAAAATTCAATAATAAAAAAAAAATAAAAAATAAATTGTTATAACAGAGCTGAAAATAGCCCTGAAATCTAGGTCACCAAAAGATACAATGTTTCTACGAACTGCATATTTATCAGGCTAACAAAAACTTAATTGAATTTACTGGAAAATTGTCAAATCCAGTGACTAAAGTTATCATTACAATAACATGTAATGAAATAAAAATAAAATAAAAAATAAATTTAAAACTAACACACAAGTATATTTAATTACATATACGTAACACTTCCCCCATAAAGAAAAAGAAAGATTTATATAATAAAGCTTTCTTTTTACCATATGTTAATTATACATGAGGTAAAACAATTCCATAAGAAGAACTCTTATGAATTATACAAAGTGTACATGAAATAATATTTCTATACACGGGAATGTGCATCTGCAATTAAATTGTCTTTTCCCCTGATGTGCCTGATGTCAATATTGTATTCCTGTAACAACAAAGTCTACCTTAATAATCTTTGATTCTTGTTTTTCATCTTGTCGATGAAAGTAAGGGGGTTGTGATCACTAAACACAAGAGTCGGTAAAGGAGCTGACCTAATGGAAACTTCAAAATACTGTAATGCCAATATCAAAGCCAAACATTCCTTCTCGATTGTTGAGTATTTTCGTCGGTGCTTATTTAATTTCTTAAAGAAATAGCACACTTGATGATCAACACCGTTTCTATCTTCTTAAATCAATACTGCTCCAACCCCAACATCACTTGCATCAACAGATAGTTTGAATGATTGACTGAACTTTGGAGCTGTAAGAACTGATGCACTTTAACTTGTCAAAAGCCTCCTGACATTTTTTCACTCCAAAGAAACTTGTTTTTCTTCCTCAATAAATTTATCAGCGGTTCAGCAATATTAGAAAAATTGGAACAAAATTTCCGACAATATCCAGCCATACCCAAAATCACATCAGCTGCTTTTTAATGACAGGCACAGGGAAATCAGAAATAGCCTTGACCTTAGCATCTATAGGTTCAACTGGTTCATGTCCCACAATGTGTCCTAGAAATGTTACATAAGCACTGCAGAACTCACTTTTTGATAAATTGATTGTCAAACTTCCATCAGTGAGTCTGTCAAAGAATTTCCGAATTGTTGCTAGATGTTCTTTCCAGGGTGTCGTTGTAGAAGATGACATCATCGATGTAAGCATCACACTTATCTAGACCAGAGGTAATCATATTCATCAAACGTTGAAAGGTACTTGGCGATCCCTTCCTCCGGAACGGCATCACTTTATATTGATAAAGTCAATCTGGAGTCACGAATGCCGAAATTTTCTTTACCCTTTCCGTTAGTGGAATTTGCCAAAATACTTTCAGAAGGTCAAATACGTTGCATTTCCAATTTTATCAATGCAGTCATCGATTCTTGGTAATGGAAATGAATCTGTCTTTGTCACACTGTTCACCTTCCTATAATCAGTGCACATACGGAAAGTTGTATCTGGTTTCGGAACAAGTATACACGGTAGACTCCATTCACTTTTACTGGGCTCCATAAAATCATTCTTCGGCAAATACTGAATTTCTTTTTTCAAGTATTCCTGATTGAGAGGGTTCATCCTGTATGGGCGTTGTTTCACAGGTTTGGAATTCACAATTTCAGCGTCATGAAAAAATTTGTTTGTCCTCGTAGGAACATCTGGAAATAAGTGCTCATATTGAAATAATAACTGTTTAAATTGAGTCTTTTCTTGTTGTTGCAAATGTGAAAGTTTCTGGTCCAGATTATTCATAATTTATGAATTCCGAAGATTTGTTACTCCAAAATCAATAGAGTCCAATTGAATTCCTTCACTTAAATCCTCAGTTTGTGGGACAGGTACAATTAAATTAATTACATGATTTACCTGGCTATCTCTCTCAATATACTCCTTTAACATCTTTATGTGGCAAAGTTATTCCTGTCTTCGCCTCCCAGGAGTATTTATGATGTAATTTAAATCATTTACTTTTTTTTTTCAACCGTGTACGGACAATAATACTTCGCCTGAAGAGGCTTTTGTGGAATGGGCAAGAGAGGAAGATCTCTATTACTGGACCTAAACATTCTCTCTATTAATGTTCTGTGAAACCGTAATTTCACTTTTGACTTGAATTGCTGAATGCCAAATTCAAGCATAAGTAGCTGGAAAATTCCAGACATAAAATTTGACCCTTGATCCTATCGGACAGATTGAGGAGGGCCAAATTGAGGAAGAAACTTTATCAAAGCCTTAGTTTTAATATTCCTCAAAGGAATTGCCTCTGGGAATCTTGTTGACGCACACATAATGGTGAACAAATATTGGTTGCCTGACTTGGTCTTAGGCAAGGGACCAACACAATCTACCATTATTCTGCTAAATGGTTCGTCAAATGTAGGAATAGGTTGCAGATGAGCCTTAGGTATCTTCTGATTGGGTTTTCCTGCCATTTCACAAGTATGACAAGATCTACAGTATTTACAAACATCACTTTTTATTTTTGGCCAATAAAAAGTGAGTCAAGATCTTGTGATAAATCTTATTAATCCCTAAATGACGAGTCAGAGGAGTTTCATGGGCCAAACTAAGTATTTCCTGTCTGTAAGATTTTGGAACTACAATTTGATAGTTCTCTGACCCTTCATCATCAGCAGGTACCTTGGGAGGTCTCCATTTTCTCATAAGAATTCCATTTTCAGCGAAATAACAGACAGGTACTTCAGTAACTTGAGTTTCACTAATGGCCCTCTGAAACAAACAGGAGATCTCAGGATCTTTTTCCTGTTCGACGACAATTGATTGTCGTTTATCACCCTGATTAGAAAAATAAGAATGAATAGTTAAAAGAGGATCACTGTGATCAATACCTTTTGATTGATCCAAACAAGGAGTGAAAGTGACCTCATCGAAAGCCTGGCCAATACATGTGTCAGCTAAAGGAATACTTTCCTTATCAGAATCATTCTCAAGAACTTTCTTTGCCATAGCTCTAGTAACTGCACAAGCTGGGTATAAATCAGGGAATTCTTTTTCAAAAGGATCAACTTTCTGATCCAAAGAAGGCTTGTCAGTTACAAGTGGATTAACCTCAACCTTGTCTCCAGCTAGGTTGTTGCCTAGAAATAAATGAATGTCCTCAACGGGTAAAAAAAAACCAACACTATTTCGACTGTCACAGGTCCTGAAACTAGGTCTGATAACAAATTTACAGAATGGATAGGAATATTAACAAAGCCGCACTCTACTACCTGAATAAGAACACTCTCATTAGAAGAAGACTTCTCAGAAAAAGGCAATGTACCTGATAATAAAAGACTCTGAGAAGCTCATGTGTCCCTTAAAATATTAATAGGGATAGGATTGGCCAAATCACCCAAGAGTGATATAGAACCCTTCGACATGAATGGTTCATAATTCTCCATAATAAAATCAGACTGGGGTTTATTAGACCCAACAAATGTATTGCTTTCAATATATGACCGTGCCCTTGACCTCTTAGAAATAAGAGCATTTGGGATATGTTTATCTTGATTCTGATGCTTACATTTCAATTTGAAGCAATCAGAAATAACGTGTCCTTTCTTATTGCAATAGGTACACGTAGGAATAGAAAAGGATTTTGAACCAAACTTATCAGAAGCTTGATTTTTAAAAGTTGTGCCAGATTGAGTTTTAGAAGATCTCGAATTAGGCTGAAATACCCTTTTACCAGTAGACTGCTTAGTGAAAGACTTGCTTACAACAGGGACTTTATGAGTTAAGAAATACTCGTCAGCAGCAAGAGCAGCATTTTCCAAGGTTTCGATCTTATCCTCGTCGAGATAAGTCTTAATGTCACTATGGACACAGTTCTTAAACTCTTCAAGTAATACAAGTTGTTTGATATTTTCATAATCATGTTCAACTTTCTTGGCTAAGCACCATCTATCAAATAACTGCTTTTTTCTCTTGAAATTCGACTTAGGTCTGTCCAGCTTCCTTTTGATAGTTTCTGAAATTTTGCCGAGAAGCCTCAGGGACTAACTCATAACCCTTTAAGATGCATTCCTTAACCATATCATAGTCAGCACTTTGCTGAGACGACAGTGAATGGTAAATATCACTAGTTTTACCAACATGTACACACTGTAATAATTGAATCCAATTCTCCCTTGGCCATTTCAAATTTCCAGCGACCTTTTCAAAACGAGGAAAATATTTGTCTACTTCTTTTTCTGTGAAAGGGGGCACTAGCATAATATTTTTTGTAATATCAAAACTTGAATTTGTACGTGAAGTGGGAATGTGCCTTTCACATGCCATCTCCATTTCGTTTATTCTAATTTGAAATTCTCTTTCATCCTTCTCTCTTTGTATTTGCATCTGTCTCTCTCTATTCTTTCTCAGAATGTAACTGCGTATGTTTATCTTTCTCTCATTCCTGTCTCTGTCTCTCTCCTCTTTCTGAAATTGTAACTGCATTAGTTTCTCTTCTTTCTGTAAATGCATTTGTTCTTTTTCTTTCTTCAATTGTAACTGCATTTGTTTTTCCTCTTTATCTTTCTGAAGTTCCAGCTTCCTTAACTTTAATTCCATCTTGTATTTCAATTTTAATTCCATTTACTTTTTTGTCAGAGTCTGATACAGACTTACTGATCGAAACCAAAACACTTTTATCCAAAACATTCTTCTCTACCTAATACTGGATCAAATTGATTTTTATTTCTTGCTTCGTTAAAGAAGTTTTAGTTTCAGAAAGATCGTATTTTCTGGCAAGTTGAAGCAATTCATCTTTTTTCAAACTATCCAACTGCTCCTGAGTAGGATTTGAAAGTAAGATTTCCACTTTTGATGACATTGTGAAAGAAGCTTATAGATTTCACTAAACATTTCAAACAAAATGTGAAATAATACTTGGGATTTAAAAAATTCTGAAAACTAGGGGAATTTAGACACGAAACAAAGAAAATTGGGGTCTTGTCCTTGGGATATATGAATTTTGGCTACAATATTTCAGAAAAAGTTTGTATCAAGCAGATCTACTACTCTAATAGATAATATTACGGACCACTCCGGTGGCCTAAGGGGTTAGAGGGCCCGCCTCGAATGCCAAAGGCTTATACAAAATGGTACTAGCAGCTGCCTCGCTAGGCACTCAGCATTAAGTGGCTTTGTGTTAGGACTGGTCGACCTGGTGTCAGGATAAATGTGACAGGATGGGACACGATGCCACATGTCTGCGCCATGATGACTCATCGCTAGACAGCACTATAAACTGCCACACTGCAGACATCGTAGAGAGACGATTGAAATTTTTTTTAAAGCTACGTTAAAAATCCAAATCACACACATACATACACACATACACAGATAATATTACATTAATATCGTTTTGGGGATGATATAAAGCTCCAGAACTTAATCCCATTCGACATTAAACTGTTGAAAAAGTTAACGAGATCTCAGTCTCTTTGCATCTAATTTATAATGAAATTGTCAACTATTAGATACTATCCAATCCCAACTGAAAACACCACATATCATTCCTTTCTTCAACAAGATGATACCCTTCGAATCCATGAAACTGCATACTAGTACTGCCATCAAATATGCTAGTTAAGTTGTTAAGAATTAATTGTATTCACGCATGCATATAAATGTAATAGAAATGGCGACAAATTGTAACTATGACAATCGGGAATTGAACCCTGTTCGTATGCTTCATTTTCGGTCGAGCATACCACTAGACCACCACACTCGTCGCCCGCTTACTTTGATATTCGTCCTCACTGTGCGGTCGAACTCCAGTCCAAATCTGGCCATTCTCTACTGTGAGTTGGACAAACCCTCAAATGTAACAGGAGAGAAAAATTCTGACTAGCGGTCGTGAATCGAACCTGGATTGTCTGTCTCACAGTCGGGCGTTCATTCCACTGGACTAAAAAAGGGGGGACCGGCTAGGCTAGTTAGTAAGTACTTAGACATATACACAACTGTCTGGTTATTAATATATCTCAGTCGTGTCATATTTTCTGATATACGAACGTTTATTTCACTGTTACAAAGTTCTTGATGTGAAAGATTTATTGTGGTTGATATTTAAAATGCGTTCTATAACGTGTAGTATACCAGTATCAATTTGGTATTACACATAACTCTTACTTTCCTAATTTATGATTTGAAAACATCACAGTTGTAAATATGATGGAATGTATACGTTTTAATCATTTGATGTTAGCATTTCGTTGATCCCGTTTTGTAACCACTTTTGTCGTTTTGTATTCAATGATACTACAGAAAATTCAAAAGCTGACGATTCTTCGTTTAATCACAAAGTGTTGCTGTGGCGGACATTGAACATACTCTTAGACAAGAGTTTTGTGTGCTCTTGGAATTGTTATCAATGGGAATAGTGGAACCGACACCACCACCCTCCAAAATAAAATCAAAGTTTCTAAGATGTGGCTTTTATTTTATATCGACAGAAATAAACAATTGCATGCATAATCTGGTTTTGAACGACATCGATATCGAATCTTTTGTTCCCCACAAGCACTAGATATTTTTCTAAAGAAATATGCAGTTATCGTTTTAGCGAAAGCAATTCATTAAAGTTGATGCCAAGGAGGTTGGAACTATTATCTTTGTCTTGTCCTCCCAGCTGAGTTTATTTTTGGAATTTCATCTGCTTCGACTATAACTAATCTCCACATGTGGACATATATCAAAATTGTATATAACAACATTATATATTTCAGGAAAGGAAATATAAAATTAAATATTATCCTAGCAAAACGGTAATACATTTGTATTTGTCTTAAAGTTGATTCATGTGGTTTAAATATTGCAAAAAGACTATACTGTTCTTAAGGCTCTTAGTATGAAAAATCCGCTTACTTCTCGAATGTCCACATTATCAGAAGAAAGAATAATATTATTTTGGATGATCGGGGTGTTTCTTCCAGTTACATTTTCCAATGTTTCATATGGTAGTGTCGATTACTCATGATGTCCTCTTTCACCGGTTTTGTCTTCTCACCTGCCTATTATTTGCCTCCATCGTTTTTCTTGATTCCACAACTTCTTATATTACTGTTTTGATTTTATCATTGCATGCAAATGACACTATAAATACTCGACATGTGAAAAGTATGCCTTATGCTTCTTGATGAAATAAATTAATTATTGTAAGGGAGATAACCCTCTAGTAGTTGTGATTAATTTTGGACTGATTGCATAGCAATACTTTTCGTATGAAATTGCTGCAATTAGATTCTTGAAATGAATATAAAATAAAAAGGAGCTGTTAACTTTCCGTTGCCAAATAAGACAGAAAAAGAACTGTTTTTTTTTTTCTCCTCAGCTTTTCCATCTAAAAGCCACTTGCTGTATATTGTTCTCGGAATGGGAGTTATTTTGGCCGTTGCAATGATCGCCTGCCTTCAACACAAAATTACAATCTGGTAATTATGTATTGTCAACGTATCGAAAAGAAAGTAAAAAAGGCAAAGAACAAGATGGTATGTAGTATCTGAAATACAGATTTGTCCTTGAAATATATACTTATTTAGTGTGCCTATCATAATCAGCTCTATTAACAATTCACACATTTTGATAGAAGATAATATGCACATAGCCGTGAGTGTGATAAGTCAACTGAGCATATAGGTTTGAGAAGTGTATCATTGAACTTCGATCTGATATTAATCAATGGCAGGCGTACATCCGGCGACTAAGTTGATGCAATTATTTTATTGTAATATCTACACATAACGTTTCGACACTACTAAGTACCCCATCTACTTCGTATCTGAATAATTTAATTATTGCTACTGCATCTGTATGTATTGCTCATGCGCACTTATCCTTTTCCTTAAAATTTATGATTTCCTTCTCTAGCTTACGTACGGACAGAGTATCCAATGATAATGGAGTTACCGATTCAGTTAAAGATGATGGAGCGGAAACTATACAGGAGGATAATCTGTCTGGAAATTACTGGACAATTGTAAGCAACCCAAGGGGAGAACTGAGCACCGCCATTGAAATGAATTTGGAACGACACAGCGAACCACAGCTAATTGCACAAACCATGCTTCATATAGATAATGAATCAGAAGAGATTTTGAGGCCCAGTAGCATTACAAGGAAGGAAGAACTCGATGGGTACCTCAATCCAGTTCAATCAATTCCCATGAAATTCAATGACTATATCCACCCTGTTCACTCTGATCCTGTAAATGCAATAAGTGCATCCAATCAGTACCTTGAGATCCTGTGAAATTAATACAGATTTTTTTAAATTTCATTTATCAACCAACAGAATTTTAAAATAACCTCGTTAAAAACGTGCATAAAATTAGAGTTCGTATTTATTTGTGTTAATCTTTGGCTTTAAACGATTTTGTGTTGTGAGCGGAGAAACAAATCTAAATCATTTCAAACTCTTGGACATCATTTTCAAAGAGAAATTAGCCTTATGTTTATTCATTCTTTCTAATCTGAACACATTAGAGAAAGCTCGGTATAACTTGTCTAAGATGAAAGATGTCAGTTCGGGATAATCGAAATCCACATTTATATAATTGGATCAACTTAACTGGATTTAAAATCATATAAAATAATGAATCAATTATGTCACTAGCTGAATAATCGTATTGTCTCAATTAATTTGGTAATAAATATATACATTATGTTGTAGGTGTTATAGTCTATAACAACGCAAGTGTTGTGCACCTTAGAACATAATACGCCAACCGTGAACTCGCCCGTGCAGACTAAAAGAACATTTAACACTGAAAAATTAACATTCCGGATACCAGAATATGTATCTACTATCTAAATTGAACTAGAGTTTTTCTACCTAAAATCAAAATATAACACTGGAGCATATAAACATGTAGGTAAAATCCATAAATGAACTAAATGGCAAATACTTAAAGCAAAGCACATAACCCTGGAGGAGACATTATTATAGTCGCCAATCATACACACCTACACACATTTAACAATGAAGTATATATGATACTGAGAAGAATTAACCGAGATGGAGAAATGAAACAGAACATTTAAGAGGTGCAAGGGCCATGCAATCATAACCAATTTCATGGAGACCTGCCCATCGTGATGCAGAGTTAAAAAGAAACAGCGTCATAAATGTCTTATGTGTTGGGTTTCTCACTCCAACTTACACAAACACGTTTGTTGTCGATAAATATTTGCACTGTCATTAGTATTTGCTGTACATGATTGTACATGCAATGTATTTTACTGTCACTTTTCATAAATCGATGAATGATAATGAAAGGAATAATGAGATGCACATAATAGTCGTTTACACACACATACACGCACACACACACACGCATATAACCGTTCGTAGTATCGAACCGCTCATTGATATCTCATAGAACGCAATATTAATATGTTATAAAAATTAAAATATGTGTGTTAGATTGGCTTAAATGCCAGAAATACATTCAGTTTTTCAGCCTTTGATAGGTAGGGTTTCCGCGGGACATTATAGCCTTGTGCTGTTAAACTTCAAAAATTGTAGAATTTTTAGCGCTAGTGAACTTAAATTGAATTTTTAACGTATTTGGATTTAACACGGCATTGAGAAAAATATAACAAGCCAAACATTTGACAAAAATCTTGTTTTGGCGCTGATTCTTACAGCTTTTGACATTATTTCAAAGGGCAGAAATTTAAAACGATCCTGCAAGAATGCTGACATGCGAGGAAGACACATTACGACATTAAAACGATATATTATTCCGTTTCTTTTAAATATAAAATGGAATCAATAAGACAGCACAACTTGCACGAAACAAACGTAAAATGAAGCACACTCCTCGTGGATGGAGTCTAACATATCGGCAAGCCTATATATATATATATATATATATATATATATATATATATATATATATATATATATATATATATATATA